>JAVQJG010044942.1:0-30394 GCA_036024015.1 Craterocephalus amniculus
TATCAGTTAAACCTTAAGGTTTTGAGGTGAGGTTTGACAAAATATTTTGCTCATAACAAAATGTAAGTATCGGTATCGGGTATCGGCCGATACTCAACCCTCTGTATCGGTATCGGAAGTGAAAAAGTGGTATCGGGACAGCCCTACTTTTAACCAAAATTATCTCCTTGTTTGACAAATGGACGTATAACTTGTCCACAGATAAAAATTCCTTTTTAGTCTTTGTAGTGATACAATGAGTCTTTTTTTTTCTCTCTCATGCAAACAACTGCGTGACACTTGCACAAGTGAAAGTTTTGCAGTTTCCAGTCTTGCAGTTTTAGTGCTACTCTTTTGATAATGGAAACCGTTGAAGAATGTAACTGAAATGTAAATCCACTTGCTTTACTGTTTTGCTGTCTTTGAAAACCTGCTGATGTTTTCATTATTAATTCTTTATTCTTCACAGGCAGGTGTTTAACAGTACAGAGGAGCAGGGAGAAATCAAAGCAGGGCAACATTAGGGAGATGTAGAACAGTGATTGAATGAATGAAATTGACCGCCCAAGTAAGAGTGGCAAGCAGACGGGAGGGAATGGGAGTGCAAGTGGTTTTGAAGCTCTTGGAAATGGGCAGCCTGCCAGGAGCTGTGATAAGGGCTTACGTCATTTCTGTTGCGGTAAATTACGAGTTCTCATCTTGTCAATCTGCGCTGGGAGTCTTGTTCTTCCTGTTTTTTTTTTTTTTTTTTCTTCCCTCTTGTCTTTCAGCCATCATTACGGTTTGTCTTTATGTCCATTTGACGAACGGAGCTGTTGGGAACGTTTCTGGATTCCTGTACACATGAGGGTTCTGGCTGATGCACTGACAGTGGTTTTCCTGTCATTATCCTTCCGCACACTATTATACTTGGCCACTTTGGATGTAATGAGAAAGGGTGCGTGTGCTTACAGAGCAGCTGTGGGTCTGGAGGAAGCCCCCTGATTCACTTTATGACCGAGTGTCATGTGACCATAATTTGCACTGAACTTATATTGTCCCCATTATCAGCTGCTTATTATCTTGTTTGTCTACTTGAGGAAACGGGCCAGAATAACATTTAGATTTGCACAAATGCTCATTGTAATGGCTGCCAAACACTGAAATTTCTGTGTTCATTTGTTAACATTGATCCAGAGTTACAGCAACAAAAGCAAAATCCTGCTTCTGCTAATAGCCTTGATGCTAATAGGGAATCTTTAAATCCAGCAACACTTGTTGATACTTTGTTTTAGAGTGTGCAAACTTTCAGTGAGATGGGACTGCTGTTTTGACTGAGTAGTGCTAATTAAGTTTTGCTAAGATGTTGGTTTACATGGTCACATTTAGTGGAAATCTGAAGTTGGAGACAAGATGGAAAATAGATCTTGAGAAACTGAATCGTACTACCAATGAACAAGATAAGAGGTAAAAGTCTGTACTATGGACTGATCTGCGTATCAGAAATGTGCATGTTGCAGGCTGAATTTTGGCACTGAGCTGATGTACCTTCTGGATTTAATTGTAACAAGTCAAGAAATCTTACAGGCTAATTTCGGATTTTAAGGATAGCACCCATTAAAAACTTTCTTTCTAGACCCCCAAATTGAAACACAGTGGATCATTTGTATTGCTAATGGCTAACATGTAAGGCTGTTGAGAGATCAAGCCTGTGATGTGTTGTCACACATTGGGGCAATTACCAGCATTACGCCAAGTAAGCTGCTCCTGCGCACTGTGGGTGTGTAAAAGGCCATCATCTTAGCCTGCTCATATACCACTCAGATTCATGTGGCAAAAGCAGTGTTTGTATCTACCTGGTTCATATGGGTGATATGAACTTAACCGGGCTGTGTTGATGTCGAAGAGCACAAAGGATGATTTATTTTGGAAATGATTAATAACTGAATAAATCCTGGTCTTTCTGACAGATTTGTGACATTTTAAGTTGAGGCCCACTTCCGCCAACATTCCCTCGTCCATTAAAGAAATTTCCTTCTCCCTCGCCGCTTGTCATCACTTCTTGCAGGCGTATGTGTCAACAGGGGGACAAGGAATGAACCCAGTAGCTGTAGGTCACAGAAGATATCTGCTCATACCAACGTACAAAATGTAAGATGTATTGAGCAGCGCAGTCATCGCAGATCTGAGGTTGGTGTGTCAAAAGATAGTGTGAGTGTGTCATTTTGTTAAAAAGTTTAAAGTTAAGATTCAGCTGATTTTTCTGACCCAAGTCGAGCCCTGTTACCGCAGTTACAAAATAAAGCTCATTGGTTAAAACATTTCATTTTCATGCGTAACCTTACCTGCCTTATATGGGAAACGCTCTGTACTAACAAAGCAGATTTGATCCATCAGCGCATGAATAAAAGCAACCGCTGCTGCAGCAATGTTTAAGTGAGTCCCGCTTTGTGAATAAAAATAACCCAAAATTTCCCAGCAGCACCACACTACACACTGCTGTGGGCTTACATAAACAGAGGTTGCCCCTGTCATCATGAATGCCAGTGTTCCTGAATGTGTATTGCAAATGATATCTAATCAGCAAGCCAAACATTTCTAAATTCCAGGACTGTTCAAATTTCCTGCCTGAGATCAGAAGGAATCCACTAAACAAAATGAACATGCTCAAGCACAAAGAATTTCCTCAGAAGAATAGATATATTACCTGACCACAACGCCCCACCCCACCCCCCACCCACATACCCTTTTTATTTTTTATTTTTTTTATTTAACTTGCTTTAAGGCATGGCTTAACTGGAAATCCTAACAAATGTACTCATATAACAGAAATTCTGGTAATGGTCAACATTTGTGCAGCTACAATGAAGTGAGTCACAAAACCACTCATTAAGATGTAATTGTTGCCATGTGTGTAAAAGGGCATGAGTAGACTGCCTCTTGCAGAGTTGCAAGTGGCATTGCCTACATGTCTGTCTCATTCACACACACACACATACTGAGGAAACTGTCTTCTGTGGAACAGGAAATCGCAAGAAAATTTCACAGACAAGGGTGACAAAAGGTTTATTTATATCCATTATTTTCAAATTTCTGTAAACCTTTCTCTAGGTTTCGATACTCAGAGTTAGGTTGAAGGTTTGAAATTGTGATATTTTTGGTTATGGCTTGTTTGGCGCTTCACTGAGAGACTGTTGTCTGTTCGTATTGATCAACTCTATCCCCTGGATTTCCCAGCATTACTTAGAGAGGATCAAAAGCGGTAATAACACACTTGACCCCCTAGCTGAGAGCCAATAATCATTAAAACCCAATGTGCATGTTGTTTTTAAAAAAAAACTCAGGTTGTTTTTTACATTGCACAAAGACCCCAGTTGTTAATTGTGAGTGGTTACTGATACTGGGACTAATGGAACTAAACTTAGTCACATAAAGGCAACTTAAGGTGTTACATTGCTGATAGGCTGAGTGACAGCTGAATTAATTACACTGTTATAATACATGTTTAGCATTCAGTGCAATACAGTTAATGTCTTACTTAAAGCAGCATCTTTATGGATATGCTGGTTTCACTAAACTATGTGGTAGCATTAAAATCGCCTTCTCTGAGGTTGACAGCTTTAAACTGTGAGAGCTATAAGACTAGGTGTGATGTTTGTGTGTGTGTGCACGCATACAACCATTTCTGCTTAAAGGGGGGAAAAAGCATAAACTGCCTTTCAGCTCTTATCAGGAAGCCAGCAGAGCTGGACCGATCACCTCCCACTGCTGAGCTATCAATGTGGACTTAATTGCCTTGCAGAGGAAAAGTTGTGGTGGAAGGAATAGTGTGTTTAACGCGTGTGTGCTTGTGTGTGTTTTTACTTGTTAGTTTGGCCTTGTCTTTCTGTTTTTTTCTTTTTCTTTTCTTTTTTCTTTTTTATTTTATCAAACTCCATGTAGCCCGGTATCAGGCAGGGTCTGTGCCTGGAGCTGGACCTGCGATCTATCATGCCCATTATTTACTTAAAGGATAGGAACAAACTGGTTTGACACAAAGCACATTAAACAGATAACAGCACAGAGAATAGAAGAGAGAGATGACGGAAGAAGGGATAGTGGAAAGAGAAAGTAATGTAGAGGGAGAGATGGGGGCAGTGGGCAGGGCTTGGCATGTGCACAACATGTTCTGTGAGAGCTGTTGAAGACAAGGTTGTTCAAGGTCTCCTGTCATGCTTGATGGGTTACAGTGGATTTTTTAAGGGGGGGGTTGATGAGATGAAGCACAGTAGGGGTTGGTGAGGAGGTCCTTCTCATCCATATCTGTTATGCAGATGCCATTCACGCACGGACATGTGCCTGTTTGTGCTTGCCTCCATTTTATCTTCCATGTCCAGTATTAATGGCCGTACATTATAGCCTATAATGTTTGTTTCTGCCAAAGTCCACGTTTCTAGTGTCTAGTTGCATTTGTCACAGCTTGTTGCCTTGAATACCTCAGCATTAGCCATTACTCTGGAGTCTGGAGAGCATGGAGAGCATGTTTAATGTGAGAGGAATTCTGTGCCTGCTGCCTTGTGTACAGAAAATCAAGTGTGGCCGGTCTCCATATCTGTGTATGCCACTGTAGACTGCATTTCTTAGTATAATGCCTTTTTGAATGAAATAACATTGACTTCCTGAAAGTGAAAACAAAATATCCTAAGACATTTTACACTAAAGCACATGCTTGGATTCTGATTTGCTTCACAAATATTGCTGTTATGGCAGGTTACTCACCTCTAAATGCGATTTATCTACTGTATGTAGGTTGGATGTGCCCTGGTAGGATGATATGCAAATCTCCTTATGCTTGGCAGGAATGAGACATGTCAGAAAATGTCTGGGCCTGCACTGGGTCATGATCCATATGCCTCTGAGCATTTTTCCATCATATGGTGTCTCAGAAGGGCATCGAGGAGTTTGTGTGTTAGCGTGGATCTGTGTGTATGTTAGAGACATCGGAATAGGCTCTGTAGTTCTCTTGTTTTATCATCATCATCTTCTTCTGCTGCTGATTTGTTAGATCCTATTTGCGTGCTGCAGGGGTGAAATGAAAACATTGATTTCAGTTACCGCTTAGCCACTAGTCTGTCGTCCTGCAAGCCCGGCAATTTGGATAAAACAAGATGAATGTGATGGAAACTGTAATACAATTACTAATGACAAATTGCATCCCTTGGATTTCGAGCTCAGCGGTATTATACTTACACACAGCGTGCTCTCAGATGCACATCTACTGTACGTGAGACGGTGGATCATTAGATCAGAATTGCTTTAAGATAAATGATGATGGAAATAATGGCCAGTGATTGTGCAGTTGGATACAGACTGACAAAGGGCAGGGATCCACGCTGTGGCAGCACTTTGTTGAAGTGCTGTTCCAAAAAAAGAAAAGAGTGGTTCTCCCCAGTGATCCTGGAAATTATTTTAGAACTTGAGTCGTGTTTTTCTTTTTCTTTTTCTCTTTCATTTTGCTCCTTGTTAAGAACGAAAACTTGTGTGAGTCAATCAGATACACTGTTCTCTTTGTGCGCGCATTCACTGAATGAAACATCACTCTTTGTGGTTACCCCGTGTTTTTCACTTATTCGTGAATTGTGACGCATACTTGGACCACATAACCCCTGTTTTTCTTCCAAAGGTCTGTTGGTCTTTGGCATATGAACTCATAGCGTTTATGTAGGTCAACCCACACTGAGCACATTTCTTTGGTTAAAGTTAACAGCTCGAAAGATGTACTGAACTGTTAAGGTTCGCAGGATGTGGCTTTTTTCGGTGTTTTTTTGCTTAAATGTAGAATTTTGATTTGTTTAAAATACAAAAGTGTAAAATAAAACTTTCACACTTTTTTTATTTCTTTTTGACTCCTCCTTTTTTCATCCTTTTTTAAGATAGCCATTTCATGTTCTTTAGAATTTCCCATTTTCAAGCAAATGAGACAAAAACACAGTCCATTATCTGTGCTACAGTAGCTGATGATTAGAAATAGAGCACCATAAGACATCATCATACTCGGAAAAAGGACATTTAAGTTAAATTCATCACCTCAGTCTTTCCCTTTCATCAAAGATTAAAATTCCAGCAGTTTCCTTCTTACAGACAGAAAGTTTCCTCATGTGTGGCTGGGGAAACCCCTTCTTCTGACCCTGTGCACATCAACCTGCTTTCATTTACCTTCTGTAGGTGTTAAAGTTTTAACACCTACAGAAGGTAATAAATAAATGTTAATAAATGTTTTCATTTGTGCTGTGCCCTAAATGAGTATGTACTATATTTCTTTCTGTTTTTCATTTAATTGAATTGATGCCATTGGTGTGATGTTGAAAGTGGCAAAACAATTTTTTTTGTTGTTACCTTTGCCCACAGTGAATGAATATGTGTTCATGGTCCAAGCCAGAGGCATCCAGATCAGAGAGAATGTGAAGAACATCGGAGCTCAAGTTCTGGAGCAAGTGGTTAGAGGAGCCTACAGCGTAAACGGAACTGGTATTACACCTACACTCATACTGTACACTGAAATCTGCTAGGAGCTGGCTTTTTATGCTTGTACATGAGCATGTTTTTATTGAGTTTGTAGTGGAAAGCTGTACTGATGCAAACCAGTTCAGCTTGATTCAACAGAAAGTTAGCAAAGAAAAATAAAGCTGCAGCTGATCTCATGCGGCCGCTTGCGCATGTGTCATTCCAGATTATTCTTATGAATTCAACTTCAGTGAGAGTGATGCTCCTCCCACTGCATACCTCCCAGAGGGCTTCACATATTTTCCCTCCCAGGTTTGCCCTGAGAGACTGCCCTCCATGAGTAAGTACACCATTTAGGTTGTGGTTTAAACTTGTCGTTATATTGCTTTGCTTAGATCATGTCGGTAAATTGAGTACCAACTAAGAAAATGTTGCTATTTTCATTGTGTACGACCATGCATATTTGTCCCAGTAACGAGTGCCGAAATGGTTCAGTGCATATTTTATTTGATTGATGATGCATCAAATGTGCTTTGAAAATAAACCCTGGCAATTTATGTATCAATGCAGGCTCTCTCTATCAGATCTCTTTGATCTTTTTTCCATCACCTCTCCCTTCAGTATTTTCTGTTTTCATTTCATTTGGATCACTTTCCCTTTCTTCCTGTGACGTTATCTGCCTTTTACGACTTTTCTTTCTCATGCACTTTTCCTTTTTTTTTTCTCCCCACGTAGAAGGCAGGTTGGAGGTGAATATGAGTGAAATATCTATGGAGGAGGTGGAAAGATCCTTTCTGGATCAAGAGCATAGCATGTCCCCTGGTGGTTTCTGGATGCCCAAAGACTGCTTACCTCGCTGGAAGGTGAGTGGGGATGTGGCTCTGTTATCCACCAACAGCAGCAAATGCATGATTGTCTTATTTGGGCAAAGGGGGATTATTAAAGATCATTGCAAGATGTTGGATGAAGTTTTGGATTATACCCTCCACCTCATAGAAGAATTTCTGAATGAATGATGACTAATTTTCTGAGAAAGTCCAGACAGAAACTACACTCCTCTTGCAACTCATTTGAATTTACTTTAATTTCACTGTTCCACATGATATAAAAAGCTCTTTATGTTTTTTCCTCTACATTTATATTTCTGAGAGCAAGCTAAGACACAGAAACAATTGGTATTTAGGAGAGTGTTTTGTTTTTTTTAAAGCCAATATCTAGAGTGTCACATTGGAAATATTAAAAGGAAATAATAATCTGTATAATCTTTTTTTTTGTTTCACACACTTTTAGATCCCTCCCTGTTTATTCTGGGATGTGGAAGGTTTTTTAACCAGCATGCACTTCTACATATATGTCACTTTTTTAAAAACTGTTTTTTGTCTTCCACCTATCTGTCTCTTAAAATCGTTTCTCATAAGGGACTGTGTTTGTTCTCTCAATCTTTTAGCTCATTATTGTTTTCTTTTCCTTGCTGTAGAGCTGCCGTCGTTCTTTCTTTTTGTTTTGCACAAAAGAAAAGGCAGAAATATTTTCACCATTCCACCTGGGAAAATCAATACCTCTCACAGATATTTAGTGCCTGCTGCTATCTTTACCCACATTTTCCCATTTAACCACATTTTAGAGAAATATTTGCTTTGAACAAACAGTTAAACTATCTAACAGCACACACCAAACTGCTTTGTGACGTTGTGTCTCCCTGGTTAGTTATTCGTTGTGCTTCTGTATATCTCTATCTGCATTTAAGTTGATTTATTTTTGTATATGTCTTTGTTTTTTGCCCTTAGGTGGCAATCCTAGTTCCGTTTAGGAACCGACATGAACACTTGCCCATCCTCCTGAGACACCTGGTGCCAGTGCTGCAGAAGCAGAGACTCCAGTTTGCCTTTTATGTCATAGAGCAGGTATGCACACAAACAACCATTCACAGAAACTAATAGCCCCCCACCCGTCCGTAAATTGCAGAAATACCTGAAAGTATTTAGAAAGAGAGCAGCAACATACAAAAACAGGAAAACCTAAGTATTTCTTTTCCTACTTAGGGGGGTACAGAGCCATTTAACCGAGCCATGTTGTTTAACGTGGGCTACAAAGAGGCTATGAAAGACCTGAACTGGGACTGTCTGATCTTCCATGACGTGGACCACCTCATGGAGAACGACAGGAACTACTACGGCTGCACAGACATGCCGCGACACTTTGCGGTCAAACTCGACAAGTACTCCTACATGTGAGTCCCGATTCCGTCATCACGAGATTAGCAGGGAAGGCTTTTCTTGCTAAAAATGACTGTGATATGTGCAATTGTCCCTCCAAGGCTTCCATATAATGAGTTCTTTGGTGGTGTCAGTGGCCTGACGGTGAAGCAGTTCCAAAAGATTAATGGATTTCCTAATGCATTCTGGGGCTGGGGAGGAGAAGACGATGACCTCTGGAACAGGTGAGGGGAGCACACACACACACACACAAACAAACACCTACACACACAAACGGATAGCAGTCTGCCTAACAGAGCTGCACCACGAGGCTGACTGCATTGTTGACTTTAGGCGTACTCACGAGATGAGTTAGGCCAGTTGGCACATAGCAGGCTTTTGTTTTTTTTTTTTTCCCTCCATTTGCCTTTGCCTCGCATTTCCCCCCCACCTACACAGTTTACAGCCAGCTGCATACACGGCTTTCAATATACTCTCCCACCTCTGACTGACTGACTTACCCTTTTGTTTCCACCTGTAATATGGAGTCCATTTTTGTATGCAGTAACTGTGAATGCAAGCATTTTATTAACAACTTGTAATAGGATAGCGCTTAATTTTGATTAGAAATTTCACCAAGAGCCCCATTAGTATAGCTCCTATTTTCCCAAATTGTGTACACAGTGGATTAAAAGTCATTAAACATGTTTGTCTAGGGTTAGGTTTGCCAATTACACAGTAAGTCGACCGCATGGAAAGGAGGGACGCTACATGTCCATTCCACATCACCATCGCGGGGAAGTGCAGTTCCTGGGAAGGTCAGTGTCCATTCACACAGACAAAAAAAAACAACACACCCTCTGGTCAAACGAGGGAGCTGATAATTGCAACAAGGCTTAGGCTCATGTGATGTAAGCCAGTCACATGAAAAGCCAGAAGGTGACTTTGAGAGAATTTCAACTCTTTTAAAGACTTTGCATGTGATATGCTTGTATGCTTCAGAACTGAATTCTTAAGTGACTTAAAAAAGCCCCGGGAATGAATGTTTCTTTGAGTTGTGTATGATTTGATAGGGAAAAAACCTTACTGTTTAACTCAAACTGACTTTTAACAGTAAATGATACATATTTATGTCACAGTTTGTTTTGAGAAGTAACAATCTCACAGTGAGCTCCTGCTTCCTTAATTACAGACAGCAACACTCTTCAAGTTTGGATAAAAACGTGTCCCCTTGTATTCTATGCCACTGCTCAAGTGCTTTCAATTCTTTGCCTTCTCTCCTCTTCTGACTGGTTATTTGTACTTGCAGGTATAGTCTACTACGTCACTCAAAGGAGCGACAGAAAGTGGATGGTCTTAACAACTTAAACTACTCCCCGCTAATGTCCAGAAGGCCTCTCTACACCAACATCACAGTCAGGTTGAGCAGAAAACTTGCACCCATAGCCAACTACTGACGTAGACAGAGCTGGACTGCAAAACACCTGGGAATCCAAGTCCTCTGGGACATCAGCCATATCACACTGGTTGCAGCACTGCTTTAGACTTTTTAGTTGACGGTTTGTTGTTTTGTTGTGTTAGGTTTTTTTTTCTCGGTCTTTTTGTTTTTGTCTGTTTTAATGCAAAAAAAAAAAAAAGAAGAAAGAAAGAAATGGAGACTCAAATTACTACATTTGATAAAACATAAAAGAAAATGGGGATAAATGCTGCACTTGTTTGTGCCACAGTTCATCACTCTTTTCATCTGGGCTTATCTATACTTCGGTCTCCGCATGCCTTTTGCACCATTTTGGCCTTCAGCACCCATTCACTGAATCATTTTCTTTTTCTGTCTTCGTGTTGCACCACCTTGCATTTTTGTGCTCGATTATTAATAGGCTAGGACACAAATGCGCATTTAAGTGCACATGCATGCACGCGCACACACAAGCGAGTATAACTTACACTTCCTTACCCGAGTCCCGAGGCTTTGGTTTGTTCGTGCTTCTTTTAAAGTTTTCTTTTGCACTTCTTACTTCACAAATGCAGTATATCTGTGAAAACACGCATGCACACACACGCACACCACACAACTTCAACTGAGTGGACTCTTGCAGCTGGTTCTGCAAATAGGTATGCCAAATCTACAAGTGAAGCTAGTAAGAGCAGATGATATATTGTATGTAAAGTAGTTTATTCTAAGTTCAGAGAATATTAATTCCTTAATCATCTCTTTAACTGTATTTCACCCTTTTGAACAAAACGTTTAACGTTTAAAGTTTGTGTTTGTGTTTGCGTAGTTGCATTGAATGTCCGGCCTGCCTGCAAGTGGCTGTATGTTGGAGTGCAATGCTCATCCTGTTAGCAATAAGCTGTGATATCAGACAGCATAAATTAGCCCTGACTTCCTTTCTGTACAGATGCAATAGCGTGGGTGCTAGCATACCCTTATTGGACTACAGAGAGAGTGACTGCGTATGCAAACTTCACATTCAGCTCCACTTTGCCTAAGCAAACACACCACCCTTTTCAGAACTCCTGTGTCTGCGTGCATGTCTGTGCGCAAGTGAGGGCGAGCTATGCAAATGGCCTGCATGCATCTCCTCGGCGGCGCAAAGTTTTTGGGGGTGACCCGCAGGAGTCGCCATCTCTGAAACTCTTGACAGACCTCATTTAGCGTGCAGCGTGCAAATTTAGGCCAGGGAGGAAAGAAAATAGTTGCAGGTGTATTTTTAGGTCCCACGTCCTTAATGTTTGCTCACCTTCATTTTTTACAGAAGAGATCTGGAGGTAGAGAATACTTGATTGCTGTCACTGTCACTGGTGTTTACAGAAGCTTTTTTGCTTTATTTTTCAGATTGTGTAGTGTCTGTTATCCTGTTAACCTGCCCTAATTCATCCAGGGTGCTGTGAAAGTTGTCTCTTCAACAACTGAGCTTTTGGCTGCCTTTGTTCCAGCAGTTTTTCTTCCTTTTTTTCTAAAGTGATACTTCTCTATTTCCATAAAGAAAAGCAGATCTAAATGCTTCTTTACGTTGGGCAAAAACCACTGATTAGCCTTGTGAATTTGTGGTCAGGCTATGGCTTGTGAGTTTCTACGTGCAGATCAAACTTTTTTGTTGTAGTTTTTTTTTTCTCTCTCCAGTGGCATGCAGCCTAACACTGTGCATTGACACAGACCAACAGACCTCTCTGGTCATACACAGCAGCTCTTCTCCATTGTGTGTGTATGACAGTGTTGATTTATGGGGCAATTATCCCAATACTGTAAATGTAATTCATTTTTAAGATATCATACAGACATAGTCTCCTCACTGTCTGTCCTCTAGTCATGCAGCTACTTCATTTCACACAAATCGCCTTGTATGCATTTTTTAAGAAGTATCTTTTGGGAGGCGTGTGGTTTTTTGACGAACTGTTGTGTTCCCACAGATGAAATAAGAAGTAAAGAGGCTGGACCTCGCTCTATTTATTTTGACAGATTAGTTTCCTTAATATTTCAGTTTTTATTTTTCCTGAGGTTGATGTGATGACTTAGAAAGCGTCCTATGGCAGGCTGTGTTAGATGCACTGAAAGATAGTTGTGTGTATTTGTGTGGGATTGTGAGGTTCAGGTCTGTGTAAATGGGGACTGTTCCATTTCATTCAGATGCTAATTTCCTCGACAGATGTAACGCTTGAATGAATTGGAACGGCACCTGTATTGTAGCCTGGTGTTTAATTGAATTATTCTCATGAACAGACATGTTGGAAGATGCCATTTTGTGTGACGACCACTGGAATAGCAAAACACAGAGCTTGCTAGCGGCCACTGTCTTTCACTGATCACCTCCGTTATAATAAATGAGAATCAATGGTGCTGACCTTCCAGAGCGCCCAGAAGGGACCCGCTCTACATGCTTACTGGAGCCGATTTTTACGCCACAAAGTCTGATATCGACAGGCAAAACATCCTTCAGACTTTTATGGCTCCTTCATTTTTATGTCATCTTAGCATTCATAAAGCTGAGTAGATATTCAGAGTTATTAGATCCATTCATTAGTAAGCCGGCCGCCTTTTCATCCTGCCAGGCAAAGCTAACTCGTGTGTAAATAGATGTGCAGCTTCAGCTCATTGCTAAAAGCAGAAGCATGTGTTTACCTCCTAGCTAGTTATTCAGGAGGTGCCCAGTGGAAGTCATGGACAGTAGCAGCATTTGTGTTAGGTTGTCTTTTCCATGTGTGTTTGAGTGAAATGGCTTAACTTTTCAGAGGTCTTACCATCCTCCATCTAGATTTTCAAGTTTATGCCTTTTTCTTTTTTACCAGCACTGATAAGAACATGATTTAGTTGCGAACAGCTGGCAGGTTTTCTTTCTTGTTGTTGACACTGACATGACACACTGTATATTGACTTTCTCTTTTTTAATCATGTAATTGCTTCAAATTAAAAGCTGGACAGACTCAAAGCGAAAGCCAAATGGTTTTAGTGTGAATGTTCAGGTGAAGATTCAGACTGTGAGTGACCCCTCGATACAAAGACTTCCGTTAGATGATCTCAATGAGTCGATACGGACTCTTCGCTCGACAATATACAATGAGCAACCTCATCAGCCAACGTCGCACTTCAATAGACGCTCTTTTTTGTGACTAGTGAGACAGTTTTGGCCACTAGATGATTAACGGGCAAATCTGTTAGCTCACTCTAGCTTTTATTTAAACAGGTAAAGAGTTTTATTTCAGTCTGTGGTAAGAGCATGCTGGCAAGTCTTGCTCCTGTTATATTTATATAAATCAATATATATAAATATATGTGATGTACAAGTTCTAAGTCCAGACCAAGACTGCTGCTCACTAAAGAGGTTTCATCGTATCAAATTTACACCTGTCCTGATCTGTTCTGCGCCAGTTTAAATGAAGAGACCTTGTTGTGGGCATCTGACAAAACTGGCAGCCTTAAAGCTTATTAATTTATTGCAGTGTTTATTTTTTTTTGTTTATTTGTTTATTGATTTAATGTCTTTTTGTCACTCAAGTTTTTATTTTTTTTATAAGCAAAAAATATTTAAATTGGAAAAAAGAGCATATCAAGATAAGATCTTTGTAAATATTGTTGTTGTGTGTAGTGTTTTAGAAGTTCTATAAGGTCTTAAATCACTACAGATGCTAGCATAAAGAACAAGGCTTCAGGAATGGGGTCGGCTCGGGGTTTTCTGGTGCCATTTAAGTGCTAGTGGAGCTTACACAGTGACATCAACGTTTTTACATCACTGCTTCCAAGCACAAACTTCTATTATTTTCCTTTTTTTTTTTTTTTTGGTTGTTTGTTTTTTAATAGAAATTTTAAGCCCATCACATTTAAAAAATCCTCTCATCTCAGAGGTTTCTTGCATTCTGTAGGCTTCCCTCATACTAAGTGTGCCGTGGCAGTAGGAGAGACACATCTCAGCAAACGAAGGCATCCCTTTTCAGATGAAGTTTGGTGTCCTGTCAGCATGGGGATATCTCTCTGAGTAACGGCAACCCGGGTAATGTGGAGGTCACAAGAAACCACTGCAATATAGGAATTTTTCAGCCAAAAAGAAGAAGAAAAAAAACGTGGAAAAAAAAAAAGAACTTAAGCTTGCAATGCAAGGACACACAGGCACCCAAACCAGCGACACAATCCACTCCAAAATCCACACAAGATTTTTTTTTTTTTTTATGAGCGTTAAACATAAAAAAGAACACAAAGAAATTTCAAATGTTTCTTTTGATTGTGATTGTAAGGAGATAAAGTCTCCTTGAATTGAAGCCATTCGAAGCCACTTGTCAAAACTTGATGTCAGCCTTATGTGAATCTGTTAGTGTATTGGCATATTATCTTTTGATTATTGAAATTTGTATGATGGAGATTTTCTTTTATACCATCAATGTTATTGTCAAAGTACACCAATAAAATGAAACTTGTAAAAACCAAGGCGCTTCTGCATGTGGGTTTATTCTGTTTGGACTGGGGTCTGCCTCTAGTTTCCTGGAACCAGTGCATCGCTCAAGTGTGGTCTGTGAATGCTTAAATGCTTTGAAGAGCTGTGGTCACACCCAAACTGCTGCACAGAGTGTGAACATGAAAATGCAGACCTAAACTTATTTTAAGATAAATGCAACTTCCACTTTATAAGCACTGTCTGACCATATTCAAGCTGCAAGCAATAGCTCAGCTAATACACCATTTCCAACCATGCATTCTGCTGGAGCACTATAATAAAAGGTGATGGGAATGCGTAAAATGTAAGGTTTAAATCAATTATAAGGTTTTTGTCTTTTGGTGCCATCTTAAGGGCCATGCTTACTCACTTACACAGGGACTACACACCATTGGCAGGGATATACACAACATCATGTCCCAGCACTCATCCATGAACAGAGGGTTTTCTTGTTTGTGTCGTTGGCCCATAGCTCTTGTGATTCCATGTAACCAATAAAATTCCAGCATCCTGGGATCATATTCCCCTGTTTTACTGAACTCCCTTTAACTTTCCCATTCCCCACTCCTGACACACTACTATGACAGATCCTGAGACAAAGATGGTGGTTGTTGGGATTTTGTGGTCGCCCCGAGTTGAGAACGAAACACAAAGTCTGATGTTTTGTTTTTTTTTTACCAGTGCTCACTTAAGATTCATTGAATCCGAGCAGCTCCAGCCCTGTGGCATTTGGCACATTAGATGCTCATCTCCTCCCGGTTAACGGAAGTGACAGCTGATGATATAATTATGCTCTCAGTGGAGGAAATGCTAAATGGCAGGGAAGGGACATCTACATGAGACTTAAGTGTATTAAACAGAGTTTGTGCATCATTTCCCACTACTCAACAAAACAGAAAGAAAACATCACAATGACTAATTGCCATGGTGCATCGTTTTTTAAATATGTGCAGAAATGACTTTACAATTTGCCTTTACAAAATTAAAAAGGAAAAAAACACACCTGTCCACCTCCTGCTATGTAACAGTAGATGCAGTGTGTGTGAGAAAGAGGCTTGGCAGAAGCACAGAAGCCCAGCCGGTGCAGCCACATCTTAATGGAGTCTGGGAAACACAAGGCTTTGGTATGCTAACACCAGTGTCACTTAGCTGACAGACACACACAGAGGCCAGTTCTTAAGATCTCAAGAGTTCCCTTGGCATGTGTACACAACACCCTCAAGCACACACACGCACACATAGAGACTTGTGTGCATCCGTTATGAATCATCCACATGCATCTCTTGAGTGTTGTGCCTCTCAAAGGCTTTTGATGTCATTTGTGGCGCCTTTGCCTTTGTGCACTGTTTGTGTCTGTTTCAGTGCCCTTTTCCCTACAGGGTGTCTTAAACTGGAGTCTGCATCAGGAAGTAGATGAATATCTGAATATCTTTTAGTTGCACAGAATAGGGCCACAGTTTTGATCACTTCCTCTGCGCTATGGCCTTTTGAATGCTTCCTCTGAACAGAGGCCCCACTAAAAGCAGTCATTTCAAAGTCATGACCTTTGGAGTTCTGCATGTTTAAGACAGTTTCCTCTACGGTGAGGCATAAAAGTAGGCAAACATGTCACAACGATGCTAAATAGAGCCCGGTGAAAAAAGTCCACAAAAACTTGGCAATATTCCTCCATACTGCTCGTCCAATGCAGTCCGCAGGTCCTGTGTGGGAAGCGTCCATAATTTACTCGCAACGGCATCATTTAGTATATTTTTAGATCCTAAACTATGGCCCAAACCGTTAGCCTGTTTACTTCCTGGATGCGTGTGCATCGTGCGTACTTGCGCGTACTTGCGCTAAACTGGCCCAAACCATGATACTTCCACCAGGTTTGTTTCACTGATAAAGTTTCTCTTGTATAATGTGGTGCAAACTGGCAGCAATATCCCTTTTTAAAAAGGAAGCTTTCCTCTTGCAACACTATCCTGCTCACAATTGTTGGTTAGTATTCCCATGATAGTGGTGTGAAAAAGAGAGGCTCTTTCTTACCTGGAAGTTGAACCGGGTTACTTTGTGACTTTGCAGGCTATCATAGATTCTGTGTCTGACTGTAGATGGCGGAGTCCAAACACTTGGAATGTGGTTTTCTAACCTTTTCCAGCCTGGATAGAGTCAGCAAATCTATTTGTGATCTTCAGAAATCTATATTCATCAAGCTTTGATGCACTTCTAAGTAAAGATATAATGTACTTTGATTGCTACAAACTAAAATTGACAACTCAATCCTGCATGATCATTATACTGGTTGAAAACATCTGACTCAAATTCTATACATCTATTTGCATGGTCTGTCACAGAAATGAGACATTAATATTTCTTAATGTGTTAATGATCAAATGTAGAAAAAAAAGATCCACTTTATTCAGCTGGATTTTTTCTATTCTTGCCCTTCTTTGATTGCTTTGTGACATCATGATGCATTTTGTGTATGCAGAAATATAAATCCTCCAAAAATTCAAAAACTATATATATATATATATATATATATATATATATATAATATGATATATTGTATGATGTATAATGTATGTGTTTGTGTGTGTATAAAGAGAGAGCAAAATGAAGGGCTCATGCTCTCAGATCTAGTTAAATCAGATGTTTGAGTGATGGAGAACAAAGTGCCTTGGGGGAATGTGTGTGACCATGCATTTATATGTTGTGCAAAAACAAGAACAACAGGAGGCGAAAGCAAAAGAGCCCATGTGTCAGAAGTCATATGAATTTGTAGCATTTTTTGGTATTATGTTACCATTTTCCCTGTTCTCAGGTGTAGGCATTATCCAGCATTAGAGCAACCTGCTCTCCTCTCCTCTCTGATGCGTCTTCTCCAGGTCACCAGCAGGACAGTCCTTTGTGTAGTTCCCAAGAGAGGGCAGCGATTCCAGCTGCTGTCAGGCCTGCGGGTTCAGTCTTCCTCTGATGCTCTCTCTGTTTTAGCCGACTTGTTTGTGTATCTTAGCGGGAATGTGTTTTTACAAGCTACTGTCGTGGCTCTCCTGTCAGGATACAAGACGTACAGCTGAGAAATGGAGAGGCCGTAAACACAACTGCAGCCACCTCCCACATTATTCATTCTCCTTGACACGGTTGTGCTTTCTGTCTCGGTGTCCATCCTTCGCACCCCCGTCTGCACTGCTCATGTCACTTCGCTGTCTATCAGTATTCCTCCCCAGCCAGTCTGGCTCATTCTTTCAACTGGATTTTTCCTCAAATGCCTCCCACAGCCCTGTGCTATAGTGTGTTTTTGATTTGATCTCTCTTCCATTTCTAAAGGACTGGACCTCTTCTATCTCATGCTCATGTTCGTTGCACTATCATCCCAATGATTTCCTTTTCACCGCGAAGCTCTATGTTTCCATACTGCATGTTCATATTTGCATTTGCCTGTGACCTCC
Source organism: Craterocephalus amniculus (assembly GCA_036024015.1). Taxonomy (NCBI): domain Eukaryota; kingdom Metazoa; phylum Chordata; class Actinopteri; order Atheriniformes; family Atherinidae; genus Craterocephalus; species Craterocephalus amniculus. The sequence goes on from JAVQJG010044942.1 coordinate 17,995, forward strand.
GCCGTTTCTATCCTCTTTGTGTTTTCCCTCCAGCTCTTTTTCCCCCATGTTAAACCTCTGGTTTTCATTGTGCTAAACCTGTTCCATCCTGTTTTGGTCACTGTATGACATTGTCTTATAAAACTATGTGCTGATGCTGTGCCGAGGACCTGCTGATTAAGTTTCAGGCATGCATGATCAGCAAAATCTGACAGCTCATTTTTCTCAGCTTCATTCATTGTCATTAAGTCTCAACTTATTTCTGCAAACACTCATCCACACTTTAACCTAATATTCCTGATGAGTCGGCTGAATGCTTCATGAAACCAAACTCCTGTGTGCTGGAGTCACTTCCAACCTCTGTGAGATGGTATCAAGCTGTTTCAGGATTATTTGGTCAAATGATAAATGTCCCGTTTGTACATCCGTTTGGTCAAGTCAGGGACGACTGCGCAGCAGCACCTCAGATTTCTGCTACCCATATGCTGCATATGAGATATTAATGGTTCCCATTACCAGCCGACAGCCAGTTCATTAATATGAAGATGTTGGTGTCCTAAGCCTGATAGTGTACCTGAATATTGTCATTTTCATTATTTAAAACCTGTTTAAGTTCCAAATTTCATGGTAACATAGATTAAGGATACTTTTTTTTTAAATAGGCCTGTATCATTAAAATACAGTATCATTAAACTGTATCATTGAAATCTTTGTTTTTAGTGGTATGTAATTCCATTACTAAAATGACTGTTATGTTTTTAGTCTCTTAGAATGAGCCATTTTCATGTACTTACCATGGGTCCACATTTATGTCAGCTGCTATATTTGTGCCAGCATTTAGTTTAACTATGGTATATCTGAATAGACAAACAACTCTTTTTTGAGAACCCTCTAACCTTTTATGTTGCTTTACTGGCTTTGTTTGATAAATTGTTAAACACAGTTTTGGATGAGTTACACCTTCAAGGCATATATAAGAAGACAATAGTGCAGTCACTGTTGTGCCTGAGGCCACCCGAACCAGTCATAGATGAAAACATTGGAAGGATTTTGGCTATTGACATTCACAACTTGTCCCCATCTTTCATGGTCATTCTAACACACAGAAACTTTTTATATCTTGAATAGATTGTTTGGTACTATACATGTAAAAAGCCTGTTGCAAGGACAAAGATCCATGCCAGATGGAGTATTTCACTCACACAAAAGGCTCTTAGCTACACCCTGAAACACCTCTTTTACTAATTTTCCATTTCTCATGCTTTTATCTACATCACAATGTGCATATTTATCCTCCCAGTTTTGTTCCTGGTATTGAATGTTTGAAACAAAGAATCACCAGCCTCTGGCACTCCTTCATTTTTAGCCAAACAACTTACCAATTTCAGCTGACTGATCTTTTGGTAAAGGAGGACTGTGATGACCAAAGAAACGGGAGTGCTTTCTAATTTCTTCCTTCAAGTCATCCTGCTTTTGGCTCTAAAATTTATCACAGAAAAAGTATTTCCAAAGCTCCCTCAGTTCCTAAAAGGAGCATCGGAAAAGGAAGCTGGCTGGAGGAGCAACAGCTGAAGGCGAATTGCTGTATCTTCTGTGGAAGTCTTTATACCATCTGCTGCATTCAAATCCGAAAAGTGGGATGGAGGGTAACATATTAAACCCAACCCGTCAGCACATAATTTCTTATCATGGAAACTTCCTGTTGCTTACATTACAGTTTCTAACATTTAGCATGAATTTCTGAGAAAAGGTGAAAAGGAACGCTTTATCCAAACGCAAAAAACATGAGACGGTCGTAATGAAGATGCAAACAAAATTATAAACATGGTTAGTATTTGTTTTTTTTTTAAAAGGCAGAAAAATGATGGCGATGGCAAAAAGACCCTGAAAATGTTCATGTTTACCACTTTGGAACATCTTACCTTTCCTCTGGGTAAATTGGTCCAACGGTGCCACTACTGGTTACTGTATGTACATATTGTGACTTGTGAACGCGCAGTGTTTTAACTTCTAAGGATGTACAAAAACAACACTTTGAACAAACTCAGAAAACCAGAAGCAGCCATGATTGACATGTGTATGTGTAATTAAAGCAAGTACATTTTCATTCTTAGTCCCACACAGATGCCTTGAAGAAACAGGAGTTATAAATGTTTCTAAAAGTGCAGGCAAAAAGTCTTCCAGCAATGTATAAGAAAAAATTAAAAAATGTGTTTTCTTTCTGTGTTTGTTCTGTTGATTTACACGTAAAGGCGTAAAATCCAATAGACTCTTAAAATGAAATCACAAACCTTTAAATGAGCCTACAAAGGGCTCTTTGACATTAAAAAATATACCATTTTGACTTGTTAAATTTCATAGATGTCCATAAAAAGAAAAACATTCTTACATGAACTTGCAACTGTAATGTATTTCTAGGAATAACTCTGTCATAAAGGCCATAGATGTTGCTCGCACATTTCTACAAACCAGTGTGGCTCATTTTTATCATTATAAGTTGGTGTTATCTCTGTATGCCTTGACGTAGGTTCTCACTGAGTCGTGAAACGTTTCCGCAATGTGGAGTCACACAACCCATATAAAGACAACTGTCAAAGGAGATATAGACGAGAGCCATTCTTAAACGTGTAAAACTGATGTTTACAAAAAATGTAAATAGCACCAATAGCAAGTTGACATACAGTATTTGTTAAATAGTCCAGAATACAGAGATGCTGAGTATGCTTGTCAGCTGAAATAGCAGCATTTTGTTTTGTTATCACTTCTCCGATACAAACATTTTAACATTATAACAGTACAGTCACGTCATATAAGTTAAACAAAAAAGGTAAGATGATTAACAATCATAAAAAAACAAACAAAACAATGCCCTATAGAGGAAATCTGAAGGGAAACACAGGCTATACAACCATATGCATGTCTTTGTATTCTGTTTCTTCTCACATCACTAAACTAAGTAAATAACAGCACATCTGGAAGCACTGGTGCAGGAAGCATATCAGGAATTGGTTTTACCATTTGAGTAAATTTACATCTGTTTGATGGGGTTTGACACAGCGACAGAGGACAAGCTAGACAAGTGAGCTTAATTCGAAGCAAATATACAGTAAGTCTCATTTTAAAAGAACTGCAGCTCAGATGCTACTGGTCTCCGTTTTGGTTGGTGGCTTCCTTGGCTGCGTAGTCTTTAACCTCCCCTTTCAGCTTGGCCAGCGGCTCTGAATGGATGGTCCGAGTGCCATTCACTTGAGCCAGGTAGGTGTCAGAGTGTCTCTCCAACTCCGCCCTGATCCTCTCCAGGTGATCTGCCAGCTCCCCCAGGCTGCTGCACTTGCCCTCTACCTGGCTTACCCGGCTGCCAACGTCCTTCACCTCCTTCTGCACTTCCACTGCCGTGGTGCGGCAGCCCTGCAGCCCCCCGGCCAACTGTCTCTTCAGAGCTACCAGTTCCCCCTTCAGCTGAGCCAGCCGCCTTTCGCCGGCTCCAAGGAGGGAGGCTTGGTGGCTGATGAGTCTGGTGATCCCCTGGACCTGGTTGACAAGCTGATGCTCCCTCTGATCCCATGATGAATTAGCATGGCCCACTTCAGTGGCAATGAAACTAATAGAGTCCTTTAAGCCCTTTAGAGTGCGATTCACAGAGTTGATGTTGACCTTTAAGAGCGTGATCTCTCCCTGGACAGAGTCCTCTGTATCCTCCTGCGCAATCTGAAGGAGCAAATTCCGCAGGGTGTGATTGAGGTGGTCCAGCTGGTCAGAATGGGAGTCCAGACGATCTGTCATCTTCTTTTCCATTCCTTCACAGTGCTCTTCCACTTCAGTTACACTGACACCTCCTGCTGGTGGGGTGGAGGGTGCACAAGAGGAGGTGCAGAGGAGCTCCAAGTCTGATAACTGTTTCTGAAACCCGCTCAGGTCTCCCTCTACTCTCCTTCTAACCGACTCAATCTCTGTCTCCAGGGCAGGGACTACCTGCCCCTCCAGAAGAGCCGGAGCGGTGGCATTGCTCAGCTCCTCCACTGCCACAAACACTCTCTCCTCTAGAGTCTTCAGCTTGTCTTCCAGTATGTTCTTGAAGCCATCCAGACCACCAGGAAGCCCTTCAGTTCCATCGGATCCACCACTGGTAGCATTGAGTCTGCTCTCTATGTCCACCAGGCGGGTCTCGATTAGGGTTTCTATGTGGATACTTCTTTCGCTAAGGTCTGTCTGGAGCTGTCTCTGAGATTCTGTCAGATCCTTTACTGACTCCTCCAGAAGCAGCATTCGCTGAGACAGGGTGTTAACCTGCAATAAACAATAGCTTGTTAATAATTCATAAGTTCCTTGATTGACAATCCTGTTATTCATAATAAAGTGTTGTTGACTGACAGTGGGTCAGATTGAATAATCTGTAGCAGGTTATATAGTCATCCATTAAGGGAATAGCTAAGAGTGAAATCCTAGAGCAAGGAATGGGAAACAAGAGGAAATAGATTCCCTGCTGCCAGTTTCCCCTCAAATGAGTACATATGGTTTGGACAAGGCTTTCATCTCTACAGAAAAAGTCAACAATCAATACAAAGTTGGAAGCTTAAGACCTTTCAGAACCTTTTTAAGAGTCTTTTCTGTCATTTGTCACTCTATTGTAGATTTTCTGTAAGCTAATAAAACTACAATAATCAATTAGACAGGCTTGATGGTAAACTGAGTTTTGTGTTTTTAGCCTTAAAATTGGCTGTACAAACATAACTCATGTCATTTGAGTGTTAGACATCAAAAGCTTAGCCATTTTGTCTAAATTTAAAATGGCTGGATTTGATTAATTTACAATTTGGTAGGGTGAGAAATTTCCTCTTCTTTCACATGCTGATTCCACTAAAACCGTACCTGTCCACAGCAGCTCTCAGTCAGAGTTAAACCCTGAATCTGAGCTTGAAGAGTGCCCAACTCCTCCCTGAGCCCAGTTTCTTTGCCATCCAGAGACTGCTGCATCTGCTCCTGCCCATCCATGTGCTCTCTGTGGCACTGCGTCCGTACTTCCCCGATCCTCTGATCACAGTGGTTCTCCAGGCTGGTCAGACGGCGCTCAAAGCCATCCAAGATCTCCGTTCTTATCCCAACCAGTTTGGCATCTAAGATATCATCCGGATAAGAGCTCGAGCCAGGGATTGGTTTGCCTTTAGCTCCATCAAACAGCCTCTTCAGCTGGCCATCATGACCTAGGACCATGCCCTGAAGACATACCGATGCAAGAAGGAGATAGAGATGGCATTTGGTAAAAAAAAGATAAAAGAGTTAAAGTGTGAGACTCATGTTTCAAATGCTAGACTATACCAACAAGGGACAATACCTGAATCTCCTCTAAAATGTGAGTCTTGGCTCTCAGCTCATCCCGTACTTCCGTAACTCTCCCTGCCAAGTCTTGAAATTCAGGGATGATTTGTCCTCCCTCCAATCCATCAGGAGATCCCTCTGGGATCACCCCAAAACCCACTTTGGAGTCATGTATCTGTGGAGTGTTGGGCAGCAGTGACACCAGGATTTTATTTGTGTCTTCCCGGAGAGACGTGCGCAGCCGCTCTTCAAGGCCAGCCACCATTCCATTGAGGGTGCTTAGGCCCTGGGTGACGCGCCGCAAGTCCTCCTCCATTCGGTCCAAACGCTCACCCGTCACTCCTGAAGCACCAAATTTGTTACCTGTAATTTGGAGGCAAAGACACATGAAATGATTTTTGGATCAGTTGTAAATAAGTTATTGTGAGGGAATAAAGAAGTGCTTGACTATCACTTGGATAGAGTTTTTCTGACCAAAGTTGGGTTTTCCGCTCCCGGTAGGGAAATGTCCTGTGGGCACACCGGGGAAGGGTTTGCCAGGCTCGAGCTGGCCTCCTCCCGGCCTCTGGTCTACGGGTGGTCTAGGGCCATAAGGGAAGCCTTTAATTCCTGGGCGATGAGGTAAACCTGAACCTTGGACATCAGGGGGTGACGTGGGACCATCATGGCAGGTTTCTCCAGAGTAGCCCGGACAACATCTCCACTGAAGTTCAGTTACTGTTTTATAGCCCACCTTGTACGTGGGTTTATAGAATGTCCTGTACCTTCAAGAAAAAAGACAGAAATATTGTGTTTACCCTCAGCGTACACAGGCTAAATCTGTTTCTACTGACTGATTCACTTTAGTTTTTGGTCATTCTGCTAAGAGCACAAGGACAGCACAGGATGGGGAGCTGACCAGAGAAAGAAGGGATGAAGTTGCTCTCTTTGGGATTGTATGAGGATTAAAGGAAGATTAGGAGATTAAGGTAAAGTGTGGTGTAAACGATGTAGCATCAGAGGATTAAACCTGGGTCAGCACCAAACTTTGGCATTATTAGGTTTAAAATCAATTTCCCTCTTTCTTCACATACACACACGTACAGAGATCTATAGATCATTTCTGAAGATGAAACCTATTTTAATTTCCTTTGTTTGGGGGATTTTATCTTCAAATCCATATTAAATTCTAAAAGGAAAGAGCGCAGAAGGTTCCAGAGCAGATTACTGCACTTATTGTTTCTCTCTCAAAAACAGTCAACTTAAACAGAAAACCTCAAACTGTAAAGTTGCAAACGGTAGACCGACACACATAATGTGCTGAATCCTGTTATTTGTTGTTCAATTAAAAAAATTACAAAAATCAGTTTTTTCCTTTAAATCTCTAATGGCATTTCTTTATTAAAAAATATATATATATTGACTGCAGAGGAGGACCTACTGGAGGATTACAGAATACCATCACCAGGGGGCAGCACTATTCCATTCTGTAGCTTGTAGATTTTAAACCTTACCACCAAACACATACTGAGATTAACCTTTTACACATTGCAATGCTGCAGTATTTTCTTTTTCTTTTTTATTAACTCACATGACAACAGGACATTTCTGACCCCAGATGCACTTGACGGTGTACTCAGCTTTCACATAAGTTTCCAGTCCATCCTGCATCGTGCATGTGATGTTCTTCTGGACCATGTAGGCACAATAGTTTCTGTAAGAGAAGTACAGTCAATGAACTCAATTTTAACTAAAGAAACAGATTCTATTACCATGTCATTCTAAATGTGCCCGACAAGTGAGGCACCATAAATTTAGGTAAAGATCACTACATTTATAGGTGATGGTAATACAGGTAAATCCTAAACTGTGGAAAGATGTTTTTACCAGGGCTCTCATGGTAATAATTCACACATAAACACTTAAAACATCAAATTTGTGGCTCTAGTTAGAGTTGGGAAGGTCATGAACTGTTCTGTGGTTCAGCAGTCCCTTTCACTTCTGTCCATCAGCTCTGCCGCAGTCCATTTTTTGTCTTTAACAAGAGCTGCTAACCTCTGGTTGGTTTGGATGTTTTTGTGGTTTTTGAAGAAGTTCAAACTTTATTTAAAAAGCTTTTGTTAAATTGAAAAATAATTAAAAAAAATGTTTTTACATAGGATGCAGGTACTGGAAGAGAATCACGTTACTGATTGACTGAAGTTTGTTGGAGGCTCTGCCAGTAGGTGATTATGTGGCCACATTCAGCTCGCCATTACTGGACTCAAAGCTGATCTATGGACAAAACAACCGATTAACAGTTTAGTTGGTAGCAAACTATCATCAAGTTCACTGGTGAATTGAGCATTTGTATGTTTTGTAACTGCTTCTATAAAAATGATGCATGAGTACTCTGTTTATGTTGGCAGCTTCCTTTTCTGTTCTGTTTTGTGTCTTCAGTTATTTTGTGTTGGGACCCAGAACACAAGAGTGCCTGGGTCAGATTAAGTCTAACTGGCCTGCAAGACACATGTTATTATACCAATGAATGAAACCATGAGGATATATTGAGAACTGATGCATTGTGCTGCCACAGTAACCTACAAGCATTCTGCCTGTGATACCATAAAATGTACAACAAATTGAGTTTTTTCATTTTCATTCTAATTTGCTACAAAGTTTAGATTACACTGCTGACTATGATGCCAGTAAATTAGAAAACGGATCAGTCTTGTGTTGTTTATGATGGAGGAAATTTTACCTACATAATTAGCTTTATTTAGTGTTAAGATTCGGCCAGAGATTCAGGTTTGGTCAAGCTGGCCCCCACAAAGAAAGCAGGGGCACTGTAAGATGATCTGTGCTTGTTTCTCAGAAATGTCAATCTTCATCTATACACGCATGTGGATGTGGAAAACCTAATTCACATTCAGGAATATGTCCCAGTGAAGATTGTACTCCGCCTACAAATGGGTGGTGAGCTCATGTGCTCTTTAGAAATATGCTTTGTGAATATGAAGCTTCTCTGTGCTCCTCTGCTTGTCTTATATTGCTGTCTGGTCTGAGTCAGCTTTCAGATTTTCTATGCTTTTAGGACTTTTACTTTCACTTTTGTCAATTGATTCTTGTCAAAGTTAAACAAGATTTAAAGTTATTTTTTCATTTAAGGGATGCTAATTAATTTATGTAGTGATTTCTGATTCAATCTGAAGCACGGTATTATGAACACCACTAGTATTAGAAAACAATAAGTATTCTTGCTTTTAGTTAGATATCGAATTCAGCAAAAAAGAAAAAGAAAAAGAAAAAAAAAAAAAAAAGAAATATAACAGGCTGTTTTCAATCATGGAAGTGAATCCAGAAACTATTACACAAAAACCACTCTTTAACCACTTGTTGCATCACGCTGGAGCTGGACCTTCTCTGTCCCCCTCTCGCTTCACTGCCAGTGCAGCTATAGCAACTGCTAAATGTTCCCCTGGCCTCTCTGCAACACAGGAAATGGACATCTGTGCTCTTTAGGCTCACATGTGAAGGATTTCTTACATTCAGAGGGGAGCGTTTAACTGCACATGCAGCGACTGACATTGCTCCACAGCTGTTTTAGGAAAAATAGTAGTGCTATGTGCAGCAGGGAGAAACATAGGGCCTAGCAGGGTCAAGTTAACAGGTTCAGAGTGCTAACAGGGAGGACAGACCGTTGGAATCTGTGAGAAAACATTGCACTACTGCAGCGGGCTGCAAATCGCTGACTATGTTGACAGAGATTGTGTGTGCCACCACTCTGCCCGTGTTGACATATGTTAATTGCAGTTGAAAGGAAAGGGCAGGACGTAGACTCACAGACCTCCTTTCATACCAACCTGACAACCTGCTGTCAGGTTGTGCGTTGTTAAGGAAGTGGCAGTTAGGACCTGAACTGATGTGTTATGATGGGAGCCTCTTTAAAGTCAAATAAATACAGTTGTAACCTGTTGCTATAGTTGATTTTCTTAGTGGAACAAAAACAAGCAAATCTTGTTGGATGGATGTATCAAAAATCACTTACTGTAGGCAAGTATTTGAAAACTGCAAACTTAATGTGACACCGCACATTAGGTTGAATTCTTCTTTCTGGTGCATTTTCTCAACTCTTGAAATTCTTTCATTTCCATGTCGTCAAATGTATTGTAACAACACAGCTAATGATTTGCTTTCTTTTTGCTTCTCCTTTAGACTCCACCTGCAGCCTCTTTTCTTTACTATCCCTGAGAGGGTTTCACTGTGATAAATCCCTGTGCTGTCATCTGTTCTTCAGAATGTCTGACAAAGAAAACACAGGACCAGAGGGTTTTCTTCTTTTCTTTTATCTATTTTTCTCCTTTTTTCATGCATACATGTATTTGTATAGTTGTTTGTGTGAGAAATATAAAGAAGTCAGCCTTGTAATGGCCAACAAAGAGCAGCGTTGCATGACTCTTCGACATGCATGTGCAGATCAGGGAAGTAAAAGGTGACCATGTGAATTTATTTGTTTGTCAGGTGCACATCTGGGGGGCAGCCAGAGACCTTGAGACTTATACATAATGGTTGAAAAGGGAGGGAATCCTTCATGTAAAAAGAAGTGGAAAAAAGATCTCCAGTGCATAGGGTTCTTTTAGTTTTACCCAATCTGCCTCTGTTTTCACAGACAGACAGGGGGGCTGAGATCTGGGATAAATCCTGAACCTCTCTGCACTGCAGAGTCAGTCAGAGCAACAGCAGGTCATCTCCTCTGCTGTGTAAACACACATTTTAGTAGGATGAATGTTGAGGTTCAGTTTGAAATACATTGATAATGTGTCTAAACTTGTACAGATGGCATAAGCTGGATGCCAAAAATATGACCTCAGGCTGTGAAAGTGGTCATATGTGATCTCTGCCTCTAATTTCTGTTATTGTCTCAGCCGGCTGCTGTAGGGTAGGTGGGAACTTTGTCTTGGGTGCTTGTGAGTGTAGGTGGATCTCCAGCTGGGAGAAGGCAGCCCTAATCTGGGCACCTTGGAGTAGAAATCAAAGGTATATGAAGAGGAAGGAGAAAAGGACAGAGGTGAGTGATGGTTTATTCAGAGCTTTTCCAGACTTCACCCCTGCACCAAAATGGCAAAAGGAGACCTGTGTTTGAAAACAGTCTCTAATGTTTGCTAAGGCACTGGTGCATGACAGGTGGGAAGTCTGGCCACACAGGATAGCAACACAATGAAAGTCAATTAGGTCAAGTCAACTTTATTTATGGCTCACATTTAAAAACAACTAGCAATGGCAAATAAAACAGACTGCTGCAATATATTATCACATATAACACCCAGAAAAATAGTGCTGTCATGTCCCAGTGCCATTCAGTTTCCCTTTTTTGTTGTTTTTAGCGGCAATAGATATTACATCCTTTTTCATAGCCACGGTGAACTGCCACGTTCCCACAGTCACCTGGAACTGACAAACCAAACACCAGCTGTAGAGAGAAGACGGTGAATTCACAATCTAAAACTCTGCATGTAGTTATTTGCAAATTCTCCTCCCTGCCCTACAGTAAGTGCTTAATGAAATCTCATTGTTTGGTCGAATTTAGACAGCTGACTAGTCATCTGAAAGTAGCTGAATGTGTTGCTGTCATGTCCAAATGACCAATGTCGGGTTTTCCATTATATTTGTAGCATCTAGCGGCAGAAAACAAGTCTTTTTCACAACTTTGATCAAAATGAATTAGATAAAACTGCTTTAAGCTGCAGCTGAAGCTTCTACTCATATCAGCATTTTCAGTTGCTCTCATCCACTCCTGCTGTGTTCGGTATACTGCTGCATACATTCATTTAATTTTCTTTAGGAAAGCATGCAATAGAAAACTACAACTTTTGGACTTATAGTTTTGCGTGATGGTACTATTTCATATCTCATGAGCTGCAGGAACTATGGAGGGGGCGTTATTCGGTGAAAGAAAACATCAGACGTCTCTCAGGTTTATGACAGTCACTGCTGTGCAATAAAACCTAGATGTGTAAAACACTGTAGGTTCAACAAGCAAAAACCAAGTGGTAATATCTGCGGCTTCTATCCATTTGTGCGCTTGGTATGCAAATATGAATTCTTGTGGCTGTGTGAACTATAAAGTAAGAAAAATGGACCAAAGAGGACTTCAGTGATGTCCAATTCCACACAAATAACAACTACAATGCATACAATGCGTCTCACTGGTGTCTAAATGACTGAATGTCAGTGGTTGACAAAGAAACCCTTGTGTTTTTATTCTCCCCCTCACACGAGTCGCTTACCACCATTTTTGGGTCACATAACCCTAAATAAAAGTAACTAAACCTCAGCTTTTTTGTTCTTGAAGATATTTCATCACTTATCTAAGGTTTTTTGAAAAATGTGAATTAGACATGCTTCTATAAACTGCGCTTCTCATCAGGACTTGCTTTAATTTCTGGAATGAATGAATGAATATCTGGAATACTAGATCATATCCAGTAAAATGCAATGAATCAATCTAAAACACTCCAGAGAGCATGTTTTTCACATATTAGTGTAAGTTTTTACAATTATTAACATTTCCATTCACATAATTTTCATGGACTTCTTCCAGATATGCCTACAAAAACCCATCTCTGTCCCTCTTGATTTGCCCAAAAGTTCATTCCGTAATTGCTCGAATCCCTGACCTTATTGAGGATTTGCACGTGTTGTCACAAATCACGTGACCTTGCCATGTCCGCCACATTGGTAGGCAAGCCTCCCCAGAAGAGTCTATCCACTAGTGTACATTTGGATGCGTTCTTCGTTTTTTTTTCACCCACCCCACTAAAATAGCAGCACAAATGATTCTCATTATGTTATTTTTCTTCCTGACAACACCAACCATCTGGGTAATTGACGTTCGCCCGTTATCTGGAGAAAATAAAGCCAATGACTGCGATATCCACTGTCTCGAATTGAGCTAGCTAACCAGTTTGCTACCCGAACCCGGTTATTTCATTTATAATCCTCCCACACTGCTGGGTGGCAGCGTAGAGAAGCCTGCATGCAGATTCAGTCATTCGTGTTCAGTGTTTCAGTTCAGTGACTCTTCGTGTCTTTTTTGGTAGATTTTACCGGCGAGCGGTATGAACAGGTTCATGTGGATCTTCGTTCA
>JAVQJG010044944.1:0-78822 GCA_036024015.1 Craterocephalus amniculus
TGTGTGATTTTACAAAGATGTGAATTTACAATTTTTTGTTTATGCACAACTTTATATGATTATGCACGGTTGTCGTTTTGTGCACGCAAATTCTAATTGACAGCTATCTTACTCCATAAAACTCACCCTAAAAATGTGCAAACTCCATATGGATCCGGGCTGAGATTCCAGAAATGATGTTAGGTAACAGTCACTGCAGTATCATGTTCCTATCAAGTTGCTCATTATAGTTAATATAAAGGTGTACCACAACAGAAGCTTTGCCTTTACTGTGAACTTGTAATCACATTGATATAATGTTGAAATGATGTCATAGGTCAGGGTTCTGCAACCTTTACAATCCAGAAAGCCATTTTTGACATCATCTCAGCTAATCAAAACTCGTTTAGAGCTGCAAGTGTTATGCAACCTTTTGAGAAAAAAAACATCTTGTGATTTTTTTAAGTTATGTAAAGTTATATACAATTATATTCCTCCTAATGCATGTTCTTCTATAGGATGTTGATACTTGTAAAAAAATAAAATAAAATAAAAAAATACATATATAAATACTGGTACTTTTAGTGTATCATACTTTAATTCAATGCAATTATTTTATGAAAACAACTCAAAATCTACTAAAACCTTCATTTGTTATAATATCTACATTTAAAAACATTGTTTGGATCTATTTCATTGTGGAAGATCCAAAGAGCCAATTGCTGTTCCTGAGCTGCCGGTTTGCAGACCCCTGTCATAGGTGTTTGCCGATGTTTTTAACTTTTCACTAAACTATATTTGATTAATTTTAACCCACGATCTGATGTGTTTATACTTTTCCTATGAAACCACATGCACTGATTTCTTTTTGGATAGTGGCTTTTATCTTTTATAGGGGTTTTGAAATTAAATTGCCCATAAATTTACAAACACTGCATGCCATGCTTGAAATGCATAAACGGCCAGTCTTTCTCATGGCCACTTGATGGCACTGTGGTAACACAGAACAGGGCTACCCCTTTTGAAAAAAATTTTACTTTACATGTTGCAGTAACCCTGTGATGTATGGAGTAATGGATGTAGATTGGCATTATTATCTTCTTATTGCCTCATTCTAACTCATCCCCCTTTGAAGATCAAAGTGGCCGTGTGCCTCTGTGTGTACCGACACTGATAAAAACCAATAAAGCCAACTGTTCACTTTGTACATCTGTCTGTCATGACCCTTTCCCAGCCTTGAAATATGGATCCACATGGAGAGTCGTCTATCCAAGAATTTACAAAGACTGCTCAGAATAAATATAGAAATATAGAAGTTATTTTGTGTTTGAGCACTTTGTGAGCTTTCAGACAGAATGAAAACGGTTTTGGCAGATTAAGTTTGAGTGCCAGCAATAGCACAAGTACAAGTTATGTTGCTTAACACTCCCAGTTCCCACAGATGTCCGTGTGTTTCAATACTGTTGTCTGCCACAACTATCCTTATTTCACGGATTTACAAATGAAAGAGTCAAAAAGTGTGAAGGAAATCAAAATTTCTAAACACAGACTGTTGCTTCACACACTCCTGATTCTACTCTTTTCAGCCAAGTTTTCTCTTTCCTCTTGGTGCACTGACTACGCCAAGACTACACAGAATTTTGATCAAGTAGCCTCCGACAAATCAGATTTGAGAGTATGTGGTTAATCAGGTTCATGCCAGTTGGAGATTATGGGATAGAGTTACTTGAGAAAAACTCATGGGCGAGTCATTTTGCAACCCTTGGCTCAAGCAGAGTGCTTAAATACACTCTCATGTTCATGTGTCCGCACTATAATTCAAATGTGCTCATGTATTAAGGTATTTATTGCTGTCGGTCACATGCGTCCAAGCACTGTGGGGGTACTTTACATGTACAACCTCACCTCTCGTACTGTGTATGTCAAGTTGTCCGTAATATAAAACTAATCAGTTGTCCTCATCCAGGGGACTTTAGCCACCTTGGAAAAGGGCTACAAAGTTGTGCCCACAGACATGCACAGCCCTCTGAAAAACCGCTCTTCTACAACCTTCCTGTACTGTCGACTGCATAATCAGAACTATTGGCCACTCGTTTTATCTGCTCCTTTTTATTATTCTTTTATTTCCTATTCTTGCGTATTCTCAGGAAATGTTTCCCCATGGGTCTTTGTAGGGACCTGCATCGAATGCTTACATATTCATAACAACCGCTAATCCACAACACATGTCAGCGATTGCCACCCCGTTCCCAGGTGCTTATCTTTCTCCATCTCTTCAAAATTACTCATCCCTTCAGAATAATCAATCACTGAAATCCGTCTGTAGCGTTTGATAACAGCTACTGCAGCTTAGCTGAGCCGAGAACCTGACCAGGCGTGTTCAGAGCAGACAGGCAATAGCTCACAGAAAAGATCCAGGTTTTTCCCTGGAGCTGTTTATTGCAGACTACATGAGGCAGGTTAAGGTGGAGCTTTCGTAGCGATACGGAGGAGGAAGTCTGCAAGATATTTTTAAGTGCGCGTCTGTCTATCAGCTCGGGTTCGGGTGAACCTCTGTCTACTGTCCAAGTTAATCATTAATTCTGAACTTCACGTTCTTCCTGTACTTTGTAGGTGGGCAAAGCTCTAGGAAAACATTTGTTCATTAGCGGCATTTTTCAGTTTCAACCTCTGAGTGGTGGCTCTTGCATTAACTGCGTTTTGCAGCTGTGCAGTAAAGCATTGCATAGCGAGCCTTTTTCTTTTAGTATTTATTATTGCTCTGTGTCTTTGTTCCCAGAAGTTGAAGTTAACAGGGTACTGTTAGCAGCAGTAGCTCCTTTACGGGCCTCTAAGAGTGTTCCAATGCCCCTTTTTTTTTGTCTTTCCACCGGGTCACCTCCACAGTAATAGAAGCAATTAGAAAACTGAGGAAATCTATGTCTTACACATGTGCTGCTACTCAGCTTTCAATCAGCAGAGCCGAAATGTGGTGCATGTGTGTTGGTGTTGAACATCTGTAGAGAGCCTTACTATTAATGTAGTTTCAGTGGATGTATGTGAATGCAGCTGCCAGCCTAGGACCACAAAGAACAGGTCAGCAGTGCGTGGCTGCTGTGAGCTTGGTTTTCAGTTTGGTTCAATGAGAGGAGTGTTTGGGAGGTTGTGCACAGATGTTTGTGTGTATTCCTCCATTCGTTTACTTCTCCACTGTGAGCTCTGCCAGCCTGTCCCTTTCCAGACATCTGTCTTGGTTTCTCTCTGCCCATTTGCCTTCTTTGTGAATCTTCAAATCTGTAACAGTAGCAGCTTTAAATCCAAACCCCGTGTCCTACAGTTTACGCATGAAATATAATGGTGGCATTTTGCATTTGGTTTTTTTAAATGAGTTTATAAAGTCAGGGAGATGTGTGGATGGCCTGTTGCCAAATTGGTTCTTAAAGCAATCTATTACTGAGAGGTACGAGAGAACCAGGTGGTCTTGATAACAAGATTAAGGACACTCAGGTGAGACTGGACTTCCTCAGTCCTCCCAGAACTGTGGCGCCATGCGACAGACCAACTGGCCCGAGCTCTGGAGTCTGCTCAAAACCAGTGAGGAGTGGCAGAGAGCAGATTGCGAAAACATTTTGGAAAATGTGAGTGAGGTGGTCCGGGACCTGGTGACTACAGATGGCAAGCTTTCCTCCTCCCCAGCTGCCAGCTTATCGACTTTAATGATGTGAGTACGATGGCCAGTCCCTCTGCCCCCTGGGTCTCTGTGTCCTTCCTTCATGGCTGCCAAGGCAACAGCAATGGCAGCGTTGCTCTAATAAAGCACCACATGGTACTGATTGAGAGGTATTAAACATCCCTTTTCTGAAACTCAGGTTCACCCATTTGTTGAATCAGGGGGATCAAACAATTGGACCAGTCCAGCATGCCTGATAATCTAAATGTCTAAAAGGCTTTACTAACTAAAATAGCTTTAGGTTATCACATATAGCAGAAGTTTATGAAAGTAATGAACACAATCCTGCAGATAAACTTTGTTGCTGATCAGCAAACGTTAAGATGTATGTTTTGATGAAGAGGGGGCACAGAGGTGCAAATTCATTTTTCAGTCCTTCCTCCCACCTCTGCTCCTCTGCCCCTGCCCTTCTCTTTGACTTGGCTTTTTTTTGAGGGAGCTTCAGGGTCAGCATTCATTTAAGAGTCGTGTATAAACGGGCATTAAAAAAGCAGCATGGTCCTAATTAGCCGAAGCTGCTCAGATGTTTGGTGTGATTGTGTAATGTTTCTTTTTTCAGTCAGTCAGTAAGTGCATGCTGTGTCAGGCCACCGCGCTAATCGCCTAACCTACGTTTTATTGCAGTGTTGCAATGATGCTGTAGCGAGACGAGCATAGAGCGTTTACATTGGTCACAGTGACATTAATGACCCCAAACCTTCTATGACACCTTGAAAAAGTGTAAAAAAATCTTCTGATATTAAACATTTTTCTTCTGCTTAAAGCAATGCTTGAGGCTTTCTCATTTTAAACGCAGTTACACAAGTCGGTGTTGTCCAGTCATTCGACACAAACGTAATGCCAGGGCTTATTTTCTCAAAAATGACCTACACCTCTCGCCTGCGTACAGTGAAGCAATGACATTTGGCCAGGTCGTAAAGGAGCTCCGAGAGCCATAAAAAACACCTTATGATGTCTGGTTTCTGTAGCCAGGTTATTAAGCTGTAAAGTCTTATTGTAAAAATGTTGATTGAACCGATATAGTCAAGGGGAGCGCAGCAAAGATGAAAAGGACCTAACTCAGCCATACTTTCATAAATCTACAGTGGGCTTGGTTTTTTACCAGTAAGCACACAGGAAAATTCTTTGAATTCCCCGGCTTCACACCCTCGCGCTACTTTTGCCGCCTGGCAGCCAATACTTCTGGCTGCATAAGCCCACCCCCCTCCCCAACCCCACCCCACCCAACTTTTGCAGCGCATTTGACGTCACTGAGAGTTAATTTACTTCTTCAAACGAGTGTGTTGTTTCCTTTCCTGTTCCATTTAAAAAACATTCTTTTGCTTTATAGTTTGCACATTGGACTGAGTCTGTAGATAAGGAGCGGCATAATGTTGGAATATGTACTTTTAACCTTGCACACACTCACTCTCAGCTCCTGTGTAGGTGGGCCGGATCACACAGTCTTCCCATGCTGGAAGCCGTCCACAAGTTTGGACGCATGGCTCCTCTGCCTGTTTCCTTTGTCCTTCATCTCCTCTATCTGTCTTTCTATAATTGTGTCCCAGACCCAGACATGTCCATAAATAAACGGGGTCTCTCCCTCCTCAACCAGACCCAAGCCATGTTTATGTTCAGGCCAGTGTTGGGGGTGGGGTTGGGGCATCTGGACCACTGGGCCTACCTCACCACTTCTCTCCGAGCTCAGGTGGAATCAAGATGTGCTGCTTGCAGCTGCAACATAGACTAATATAGACTTTAGACGCAGACAGTGAGAGCTGGGAGAAATGTTTTGCAAAAGTTTTATTGAAGCTTAAACAATCCCTGCCCCGAGTTCCACACATTTTGTTTTAAGACTGTGCAATCTGTTAAAACAAGGAGAATAGATCCAGATGAGGTTGGGCTTTAGAGTGTTTGCAGTTTTATGCTTGTATCTTAAAGTGATTGCTTCTTTTTTTTTTTTTTTTCTTTTTAAGTGCTGCGTTGTCATGTTTTGCTCCTTCGTTTTCAACATTCACACAATCCCTCAAAATAATTTCTTTCGTAATGGCTTCAGAGCATATGCTTCTTAGAACAGCTTAATCTTTCAGGTCCTGAATCCCTCTTATGCAAGCTGTTGAAGAATGCGAGTGAAATTTGTCAAGATAGACAGTAGAGGAGAGTTTTGGTTTATTTACATAAGCTGGATGTGGTCCCCTGGTCTTCATTTCATTTGGTCCAGGAGCCAGGCTATTAAAACTAATGAACACTTATTACCCTGAGTTGGATCCTGAGCTCTTTGCTAAACATCCCTTCTGTAGCTGTTTGTTTTACTTGTACCTGATTATTCAAACAGAGCAGTAAAACGTGGTTTAGGCTTTGCCTCTGGTCTTTACAGGTAGTCCCATAAATAGTCTGATCTATGATATGTGATTGGGCAGCCAGGGTTTTTATGTGTTCAAACACGGGTGGGCTTCACTTTTCTACGCTAATCATCTTGGGCTCAGCCCAGCATATGCAATGCATGCACGGCACGGTTTCATGTCCTGTGTGAATCCAGTCATCCGGGAAGCGTGCACGAGGTCGTGCCTTGTCATTATTTGAAAACATAACAGTTTATTGCCCAGCACATAGTGTTTTTTATTAACTTTTATGTCCCGTCACATTGCGGATAATGACATCTGCTTTGCAAATGCGAGGCCCGACAGTTCCTCAGATCTCAACAATTCGATGTAATGTGATATTTAATGCTGCTGACAGATATCACAAGGTATCACACAAAAATTGCTCTCTAGCATTCAAAACAGCGATGCATTTAGAACATAGTGTACAAGCTTAATGTTCTTTCTAAACTGTAATATTATTTGTTTAACAAGTTCATACTTGAGTAGAACTGTTTCGTCTTGTTTACGGCTGAAAATCTGCCACCACTTTCACCTCATGGTCTTTTTCTCATCGTTTCAACGCCGCCAGTATTTGCTTGCTTGATGGCTTTATAATTGTTTGCTGATCACCAGGTGTCGGTGAAGATTATAGCAACAACTGACAGATGCGCTCTAGTAGCTGCGTAAAAGGTGTGTGTGTGTGCATATGTATGCATGCTTGTGTGTGTTTGTCTTTGTGACAGACGGAGTTGGTGTGGGACACATGGAAGTGTGTGTTCCTCCCTCCCCGTTGCGACCTTTGCGCGGCATAAATCTGTCCGAAACGGCTCTGGCCGATCCTCGGGGAAGGAAGGAACCCTTTCTTCCAACTCCTCTCCAAACACTTGTGGTTTTTAATACGATACCTGCGTACAGAACACATGGTCAAATAAACAGCGTGTAAAGTTCCCCATGTCTGTACCATTCTGTCAAAAAGAGACGGAGCTCAGCTTTCATCCCCCCCTGCCCCCCCAGCTCTGCATCACCCTCACCCAACCCTTCCTACTGCTCTGCAGCCCCTGTCATCTCCAGGTGGAATTTCCCTGGAGTGAGAGTTGGCTATTTCTATTTGTTTTAACCTAATTGAATAATGCGAGAAGACGTGGCCCTCAATGGCTCCTTTGTCAAATACAAGATAATACAAACGTGCACCTTCCAGGAATGGGTGCAGGAGGACAGAGCGAGACACGGAGCGATAAACCCGAATAAGAGAGGACAAAAAAAAATAAAATTTTTCCTGTCTGCGTTTCTGTGAGTGACATTACCTGTTCACCCCTGAGCAGGAAGCATATCGACCCTTTTTGCTGAAACCTTATACGGTGAAATTAAAAGGTAGGGGTACGTGTGCTGCTATGTCTGGGTCAGAGGAACAGTTATGATGCTCTTGTATTACATTTCACTTAACATGCTATCATTGTAAAAATCTGTAATTAAATATAGAAGGCAAGGCACCACGCCTATAAATCTAGCATGATTATAAAGGCCTGTGCTGGCTTGATACTTGGACTCCACCTACGTCAGTGCAACTGGCACCCTCTTACTGTGCGAGCTGGTGTGTGTGTGTGTGTGTGTGTGTTTGTGTGTGTAGGCTAAAGACTATATCAGTCCCTGATGTACTTGCTGTAGTCACCCTCCTACTTTGTGCTTAAGACTTGAGATTTCACAACAGAATGTAACCTTTTTACAACCTTACTTTCTTTGTTTTTACTGAAAATTGTATACTGTGCTGGCAACTCCCCGAATAATTGGAGGGAACAGATTAGAACACTGAGGCACATTGTGGTGACAAAATGTTTAGCCCTAGATTGGCTGTGGGCATCTCTGTGGCATACAGAAGTAGACAGTGAAAGTGTTGTGGGTCAGGCATTGTGTGAGATCATTGAAGCCTGGCATATGGAGACTTTGAGGTCTTGAGAGCATCTCAGCTGTGGCTTCTGGTGGAAAAAAAAACCCTGGATCCTCTCTGTGGGGGCCTTTCTCTGTTCGGAGGGTGCCTCCAAAGTACCTGATAGTGCACATTTTTCTTGGATGCTTCACAAAGTCTTTCCTCCTCCTTTGCGCACATCTGGAGATGTATTTTTGTCACAGAACAGATGACAGGAGTAATCCTTTGGTGTCTTGCCACCCCCAACTGACCGTTTACTTCCTCTTTGTGTTTTGCTTTCCCTCTCTTTCTTTCCCCCCTCTTATCAGCTAATCCCTCCTTGCATAGGGCGGTCAATTAAGAGGCTTAGCTGATAGAAAACGAGACTATTTTGGATGCATGGAATTTGTGAAAGGGGGGTTGTGACTGGCCCTCCAAGAAGAAAAAGGAGGGAAATTAAGCTTTTTTTTGGTGGGATTCATTTCCTAACGGACTATCTTTGTCGCCTCTTAGGGGTCAGAGTCAAACCTTTTGAATACTGGAGCAGAATCCGAGTGGAGAAATCTCCCATCCCTTGCTCGTTTTGTTTCACAATCGGTTTAGACCGGGGATTTTAGAACGTCACAATCGGGCACTTTTGCAACTGTAACATCGCATTGACCTGAGCGTTCCTGAACTTTACCGTGGATGCAAAAATACCAAAAAAAAAAGCATGGAAACATCCTGCTCAGGAAGTGGACAAGTACACAGAGTTTCTGATCTGCTTACTAAGCTTAGACAGAAATGACCAGGATTATGACCCAGGAAAATGCTTTGGTATAGTAATCCTTAGAATTATGGTTTTAAAGCTTTAGGACATTTGCGTGTGTTCAGAAAAATGTGTTTCACAAGACCACATTGTCTGAGGACTTTTCAGTCAGCTGTAGATGACCACAGCTACGTTTTCATTGCTTGCTCCTCACATGTACTTTTGTCAAGGTCGGCAGTTTTTTTGGGTCCTGACTTCAAGCACGCAAGGCTAAAAATGACGCTGACAAATAGCCATATTTTTCTTATCCTTCTTAGATGAAGGAATTCATACTTTGCACATAAACTTCAGCTGTACACGTACATCTAATCCACCTTAAGTGGAATGTGTTGCAGGCCATTTCTGCTGTGAAGTTTGAGATTCAGCTGGGGGTGAAAGAAATGCTTTCTGTGTACAAAACTTAAATGAGATGTGCGCTGGAACAGACTTCACGCTGTGCTGTTCTAAAAGGAGGAGGAGAAGGGAGGGTGGTGGTAATTGCCATATTAAGGTGAAGGAATTCAAAATAAATTTAATCTCCCAATCCCTTTCACCCCTCCCGAGAGGTTTACAGTGAACATGCTCCGTCTTGTGGTAAGACACAAGGAGAGTACAGAGAAGGAGAAATGGAGATGTGCAGAAAAGAGCTTGAAGTTCTGATATATGTACTAGAACTTTGATGGGAAAGTTCGCAACGACGGTGATTAATGCACAAAAAAGAAAGCCGGAAGCCGTCTCGGAGTTAGCCCTTCTATGTTTCTGCGAGTCCATGCTGTAAAAGCCAAACATAAATATGCTTTTCTCTTCCAGTGTCGCCCCCGTAGTACTTCATTTTGTTGATGAATAGTCTATGTCAATACAGGGAAGGTTAGTCGAACTTTAAATGACTTGACACTTTCTCAAACACTTATTCTCCAATGGAGGCACCATAGGCTCTCTCTGGGATATATGGTAGGATGTACTTTTATAATGTAATCATTCCTGCTTCTCCTGCAACAGGACTATTAAAACCCTTCGCATGCTGGGCAAGAATTCAATCAAGGGTCCTGCTGGCCCAGACACAGCAGAGCATAAACAATAGAGCTCAGGCCTTAGCAACACACAGGGCACCTAACAGCACTCACACAGCTCCATAAATCTATTGTCATTTCTGGAGGAAAAAAAAGAGGTTTATTTCTTGTAATGTGTCCAGCATTTCCCTGCATCTGTCTCTTTTATAACTATCTGTTGCAGTTAGTGGGCAAAATTTGAGGTGATTTAATGTGATTAATGCAACATAATAACAATAACCATTTAAAAATATATATAATGAAAAACAGAATCTTTATCCTTTCATTCACTTAAGACAATCGGTTAGTATCCCAAGACCCCAAAAGTCTTCATTCTTTTCCTCTGCTATACTCACTGGCACTTTTCAGCTGGATTCCAAATGGGACAAACTGGCTGTAGCCTTTTTTTGTTCCATTTTTGAAAAGATTTAATTGTTTTATATCTCCACTCAATGCTGAGCTGAGCCTGAATTATTCCACACTGGGCCTGTAAATGATTAGTTCAAAGCAGGGTCAATAGTGCCTCCGTGGAGGCCCTTTCCCGCAGTTTTATGCACGTGGTGTGTTTACTTGGTCCAATGTAACCTGTGGTTTTATTTTCAGGTGAGTCATCTTCCACTGTTGAGAAAGGACAGTGAGGTCAGCAAGAGGTTGTCCATTCAGAAGCAATAAAAGCTCCGTTGATCATGCTTTCAGATAGTAAGGAGTTGCTCAGGCCTATAATCATGGGCTCTTACCATGTGTCACCCATGGATATGCAGGCTTTCACACAAACAGAAAGTTTCTATGTACAAATTCAGAGTAAGTCACTCCTCCTCCAAGGATTGACGGCATGATTGCATGGGATTGTCTCTGCTGTGTCCCCGCCATCTCATTAGGGAAACACCCGCCTGGATTTCAGGGTGCTGACAGGCTGATTCTGTGTGATGTGTTGCCCTGCGCCTTGACATGCAATCCCCTCAGCTGCCGGGTGAACACTATGCCCTGTGTTGATGGGGACGGCAGTCGAACGGATCACATTTCCAGCAGAAGCAGGAAGTGAGAATTGGAGGGTTCCTGCTACCAGGCCCCTTCTTTCCTCCAAGTCCTACACGGAGCCAAACTGAAACCATGTGTGTTCTCACCCCGTGGACCTCTGCATACAGCCGGCCTGGCTGCTTGGTTGGCAAGTGATGTGGTCTTCCTAACAACATGTGATTTCAGGAAACATTCAGCCCCTCCTTCTGGTCATTGTTATTTGAATCCATCCTCTGTATAATTCCACAGGGGTCTCTTGGGGAAGTGGTAAGTGATTCCTCTATGTGTCCGGACTCTAGAGATAGACCCCCTCCCCTTTCAAGCTTTCAGTCAAGGTTAAGCACACGATGGATGTGATTGGGGAAGTACAGTAGTATGTCCCCAGGTCCACAGGTCATTTCCTGCTGCCATGGGTTAACTAGGAGCAGATTAAGAAAAATGGCTTAAACTCACAATGACAATGAAGGAACCAAGTCTCTGTTGATTAGGCAAAGCTGAACGGTAATCGCATAAACTGTAGCTTCTATTGGAGAGGCAGAAAGAAATAACCTGAAAATGTATTAAATGCCCAGCATTTAAAACCCCTGTTGACTTGATCAAGACTTTTTGCCGGTGACAACAATCGTGTTGAAGATTCTTCTAAGCAATAGAATCAGCGACGGTGTCATCAGTCACAATATGTCAGCGCTGGCATGCTGGGGCATGGAAATACCCCGGGGATGAGGTATTTATGTTGATGGAAACTAAGGGTGTATGAGGCTGATTAGGTAAAATACCTGTCTCCTCTCTCAATCCTTTCAATTCTAGCTGGGTGTTTACAGAAAACACTCACTGAGGAAGGGATAATCTGTCAAAAATATACAGTATGTATTTCTCTGGCTCATACATCCTCCCTTTTGCCAACTTCTTTCACTCATATGTTGAAGAAAGAAGAAGATCTTGTTAAGCTGCGTATGGAACTGACTGCATATGAAAAAATAGATTTAAAGAAGTAAAATAAGGATGCAGGAAAAAGACTGTGCTGGCATTCCTGTTTTTTGTGAGTGATTTGTTTCTTTCCTCTCCTCTGTCTCATGTGAAAGTCAGCCCTGGCCCGCTTCCCGCAGTTCATTTTTTCCCAATGAGACATGTATTGTGGGGACACCTGTGGGCTGCCATTTCCACTGAGAGGAGTTGAGGGATGGGGGCGTGGTAGCATAGTGGGATTTTAATCAAGACGCGTTGACTAATCGCTAAAGGATTAGCCTCTTAGACAAGGACTCTTTCATTCTGATACCTCATGGAGTGCAAAGACTCGTGGAGATTGCAAGCGGGAGAGAGTTAAGTTTTAGGGGCATGGGGGAGTACAGATGGCATACTGTACCTGGCTGTGCTTTGTTTGATCATGCCTGAGCTGTCTGGGTATACACAAAACCCACATACACATTTATCCCCAGGCTGGATCTTTTCCCATTTTTTTAACTTGGAGACAGCGCTACATACTTCTCACAGTAGTCCCATGCTGAGACTGTGGCATCAGCAAAGTGGAATACCCCATCCAGCATAAAAGAAACAAAAAAAAAAATCTAAAATCATGGCTTGTTTGGAGCAACTAAACCATTGTGCAAACTCCTGCACTTACTCCCTGACAAAGATTGAGTTTAGCATACCATGAATTGTTTGTTTAAGTGTTTTTGCGAGTGGGCCGTGGACCTGTATATTGTTTTATGTAAATGAAGCAGGGGAGCACTGTTGGGGCTGTGTGACAGAATTCGGACCTGACGTTGCACAGATCCCCTTAGTGTGTATTTAAGGGTTTGATGAGATCATTCATAACACCATATATACACACAGAGCCAGCACATGCACAGATGTAGGCCAAGCTGTGATGCAGAAAAAAAGTGGGTAACCCTTGGATTTTTGCTTTTGCAAGACCAGATCTGAAGTTTTTTGGCAGGACCTTCAAGTGACAGCAATCATTAATCATAAATCTATTAATTGTAGAAGAGTACATGGATGTGACTGCAATGGGACGAAGGGTGTGCAGAGAATGTCTTGGTTAAATAATATGCTCCTACGCTCATATCCTCTTTTAAAGTAGTGTGAAAGTGGGTTTCACGAAAGAAGGCTTAGGGTGCTGTAGAAAAGCAAACAGAAACAGCTTCTCTTAGTGTGCTTTTGCTTTCGACCGCTATGCATTCATACACACTATGTATCATTATGTAAAGGGCTAGAATATGCTGCAGAAAATGCACCGATTTCCTCTGTAATCTGCTTTGGGTGTGGCATGATGTTCTTTCAAGAATTCTCCATCGGCACAGGTCCCCCTCTAAAGACTGTCAGTTTCAAAGTTTCAGATTCCCTTTTAAGACACCTATCGGAGTACGCCGCTGCACACTAAGCCATCCCTGAATAGAACCTGCTGCAAAGCAAGCGTAGGCCCAAGACAACCCTTGTAACATGACAAAGGACAAATGAGGGCAAACACTACTCTGATTCATGCCTTTTTTCAAACACTTGTGTTGGGGTAGCACCTTCCCGAGGTCTTCTATTGTTCGTTTGATTAACCCTGACTGAAGGGTATGTTTGCACAGAGCTCCCTTTAACCAGCACGCTGTCAAAAGTTTTCCTTGTGGCTGATTTGTTACAGACACCTTTTTGTAAAGGTTTTATGTGTGTGTGTGTGTGTTAGGCAAGTGGGGTAAGGTGTGAATTGTCAGCTGCAGTTGGTTTTGTATGATCTCCAGTAGGCCGCGTTCAAGGGAATGTGGCTGAAGAAACATACAAGGAGAGGAAATTAGTTATTCCAACTTCCTAGAATCATAATCCTGCTTCAGATTGTATAAAAAACTCGATTTCATTTGTTAAGTGGCTCCGTTAAACGTCTCTGTGCTGTGTGCCCTCAGTTATTGTGGCCTGTTGTTTGTCTAGCCACACATTATCTGGAGCTGCCTGAAGGAACTGCCAACCTGGATCTGCAGGCTGTGGGATGTTTTCGCACAGGTAGGGTGGAAATGATAACAAAGAAAATAAATTAAATGGCACTGAAGAATTTTGCGGGCTGGAAGATGGAAAGGTGAGACATACTTTGCACCTCCCATTCTCTGTAAAGTGGAAGCTGAAGCTGTGTGTGTGTGTGTGTGTGTGTGTGTCTGTCTGTCTGTCTGTTTATATACCTGTGTGTCTGTTAAAAGACGGTGTTTATGAAGCACAGCGCTGGGAACTAAGTTTGCCCCTCCAGGTGTGTGCGCTGGTGGTTGTCGGGGCTTGTGAGGCCCGCTGCAGAGGCGGCTACGTGACAGTAGTAATGATAGGTTGCGGTGGGTGAAGACGTGTGTGTGTGTGTGTGTGTGTGTGTGTGTGTGTGTGCTGCTGAAGGCAAGTGTAAACTTGGCTCAACATATACACAAGCCTATGCACACAATTAACAGTGTACCTTGTATTAAAGCTCAGCCCACGCAGCACAAGCAATTAGATTCATGACATCAGGACGAGTGAGCACTTGCCAAAATGAGGGGGGCCAAGTTCTACAAGTCAGGGTCAGATAATCCTCAACCAACCAGTTCCGTTGGAAAATGCAGGCACTCAAATCAGGTGACAGAGGGGTCAAGTGCAGGTTGTTTGGCAGAAACAGAGTGAAGTGCTTCCTGTCTGTCTCTGACCTGTTTACTTTTAGCTGTTCAGGCTGCATTTGTACGAAACTGGGACATTTTAGTCGCGTTTGGAGGATCTAATTGTTTGTTTGTGCAGATGGGAATGGCTCAGTCTGACCATCCATCATCTCCGTCTGCAAAGATGGAAAATGAGCTCGGAACACCTTTTTTTTTTTCTTCCAGTTTTGAATCATCTGTTAATCATCATGAACATATGTGTTTGGACTAAAAAAAAGGTTTCCTGTCAAAAGTGAATTGTTTACCAATCTTTAACTTGAGTCTTGCTTTATGTGTGTATTTTTATTTCTAATGAACAGAACTAAATCAGATTAAAAAACTCCTTAGTTTGGGATGAATATGAAGAGTTCTTTTCCAAAATCCATTTGAACAGTTTTTTGGGAAAATGCCATTTTGTACCTTGACCCTCCATTGGTTTGAATGATGAACTGGATTTTCCAGTAGAGTTTAAACAATGAATATATAGGGATTTGGCATGAACTGTTGATAGAGCAGTGACTACTGTAGGTTCACTACACAGTAAAATGGCATGACAAATCCATTCTTAAAAAATTGGGCTTTTATAGCTTTTTGGAAAAGAAATCTTCATCTGATTCTGAGGAGTTTATTTCCTTGGCGGCTCTAAAAGTAAATTATTTAATAATACAAAAAAACCTCTGATCAGCATCCCAAACTCTGACGGATACACAAGTTCAGATCTGCAGCTGTTTAAATTAGCTTTTTGTTTGCTGACAAGGACATACCTGGAGCTCATTAAATGGGATATTTACTCCAGTGCACTCTCTTGTCATTTATAGTAATGTGAAATGGGAATATTCCTGCCTGACAAAGATGCTCATTGTTGCGGCTTGCAACAAGGCCTCGCATCTTAGGGAAGCAAATCCGGCTGTGGTCGGTTGCTGCACACATTAAAGCTCTCAGGAGGACGTTTTTTCTGTGCCGCCAAATCCTGCAGCGGCCTCACCACTTACGCCGCATCCGTTTGCCCCATTCTGCATTTGTCTGTTTCGCAATGCCGCAACACTCGAAGAGCAGAGCGAGAGAAGGAAGATAGACAACAGGCCAGCTATTGTCTCGCCTTGCATGGGTTTGTTCTGAACCTCTCATGTCTGCATATCTGATCCTAAACTTTTGATTTGTGGTTTGAGTCGTTTGAGCTGCTAGTGCTTCATGTCAGACTCACTCCCTGACATGGCAACTGACACATACAGATAATGACGCATGACGCCAAATGAGTTTTAGACAGTCGCTGGCTGTTGGAAAATGGCATCTTGCCACATTCTAGGCTCGGGGGCAAAGTAATACACATCATACTTAGTGACAGATGAACAGTGGGAAACAAACTTTGGTTTTGAAGCTTTTGTACGTGAACTTCAGATGCCATTGTCAGGTCCTTGAGAGATTATTTTTCTATTAGATTTTCTACTTTGAATAATACTCTAATGGACTCGGATCAAAGACGTCAAGAGGATATTTCCTGCTGTCTGAGAGCTTAGAGTTGGTTCAAAGAAATCCAACTGTTGATGCCTGCTGGTCTTCTCAGGATCTCTGACTTTGTCAATGCTCATCTCTTTAGTTTCTTCTATCCCCCCCCCATCTTTAGATTGCAGTACCCAGAGGCAGTATCACCTTATTTATATATTTTTGACTTTTTTTTTTCTTTTTTCTTTTTGGCAGGATAACAATGCTTTAGTTTAGACAATGCATTCCTAATTATTGACACACTGCAGTATGGAGAAGGATTTGTGAGTGCTTTGGCTTTCGTATTCCACAGCTTTGGCTTGTGAGCAACACCTGGGTGTATCCATGACAACTGGTACCACAATGAAAAGCGATTTCACCACCAACCGGTTTGACAGAGAGTCTCCGCGCTTGTGCAAGGAGGGTCACTTAAGAGAGAAAATGAGGGAAATATTTACTTGACAGCTGTGGATGTGACATGCACGTGTCCCTTTTTCTTTTTTTGCAACTTTCTGTCTTGGACTTGTAGCAGGAATAGGTTTATAGCGTGTAGATGTTGCTTTATACTTTGTGGAAGAGGAGCTTGTCCTATTCTGTCAAGGCTGATTACCTGTATGTGGCTAACCCACATGTGGCCTGTGGTGAGATGGCCTGATATCTGGGACTGAGGCAGCATTGTTTGCTGAGGGTCTCCAAATGACCTGCTCCTCAATCTTATCAGCAGGAGCCCATAGGACCCATATCAAGCATCCTGGAAAGAGCTTCAACTGACATCATAGTGTCAAGGGTCCACTGGCTTTGATTCTTGGGAATCAGCAGCTCAAACTCAAGGACAATCATTACAGATATAAAAACAAGTGCTTAAATTTGATCACAAAAAAAAAAGCTCTGACTCTGTTAAATCCTGTCAAACTTGTCCAGTTAGAGGGAATATTACCTTCGACAAACACGCCGAATGGGGGGAAAACCCATCAGTTTGGAAACCATCTTATTCCCTGAATGTTTCCAGCTGACTCACTGTTAGCTCACCTGGTGTTTATTGCAAAATAATGATTTCCACTGGTGTTTTTATTGAAAATGTGTTCAGGTGTTCAAACCTCAAGTCATTTCATGAGTAATTGCATTCCAATAAAAATCATCCATTTACACGTTTTTATCTACTCCTTTATTATTCTAAATAATTACAGAGTGAATAGCAAAGCAGCGGAGCACAAGAATTTATTTGACAGTGTGTGAAAATAAAATGATCCATGTTAACCAGGACAGTCAAAGCTGCCTCTGTCCATCACACGTTTACTGTAGATGTTATTCTGGTGCTATTCTTTCTCCTGCAGAGTTTTCAACAGTTATAAACATGTTTTAAGTTAACTTTATCCAGCATTTATTTTGGCATATGAATAAACATAATTTATTTTGGCATATGAATAAACATAATTTATTTTTGGCTTATGAATAAACATAATTTATTTTGGCATTGAATAAATATGACCACAAGGGAGATGATTTCGTTCACAGCACTATAAATATTAATTCCAACTGTAGCACGAGTTTTCCAGTTTCACTGGATCTAATATTTGTTTTTATTATATTTATATACAGTAGTGCCATAGAAAAGATGAAGTTGTGGGAAAGCCTTTATCTGACCTCATTCAGCTTGGATGTGCCTTTGTTTGAAATGTATTCAGAGAATTCAAACCCAGAAATGGTCGTGTGAGAGAAGGTGTGGGCGGTTACCAAAATTAGAACATAATTTATGAAAGAAAAACAAAGTTGAAGGTTTCTTCCTGATAGGTGAGATGTCAGAGAACCATGGTCTCACTGGAAACTAAAGGGCTGAGCGGAGATTAATGCAACCGGACCAGGGGCCTGATCAGGCGCCCTCTTCCTCACAACAGGTGGTTTCATTTGTCACCGTCTCTCTGTTTGCACAGTCATGTTTACTGTAACATTTCTATGAATGAACCGGAATCATTGCTATTTATTTTGCCGATGCCATTGGCTTGCAATGTTTCACTGTCAAATGATATCCTGTTAGATTCATTTCAACACTTGTCCTTGTTTTTGCATCAGTGGGTGACATATTGTACCTGCACTTTGTAGTTCCTTTCAGCATTGTAACATCTCACACAAACATGGGGCAGATTCTTTCAGGAATTTCTTCAGTGAGGAAACACAGCACACTGCGTTATTAATATACTCGCCTGATCATGCTGACAAGGAAGTTTGTGCGTTTAAAATTTTTTTTTACCCTTTCTTAAATCTGATGGCTCACCCAGTATGCCAGTAATGAAGTGTTACAGGCTTTAACCATAGAGTAGGGTGTGTAGCGTGGGAAGTTTGCTGAACTTCCTGACCCCACGCACCACCACAGCACATTGTCCCTCATTACGTGATATAGGAATGTGCCTCGTCTTTTGTTTTAATATCCATGGCACTCACAAAGTTGAGAGCAATTTTGCATACTATAGAATGATTACTAGCTTGGCACCATGCCCTTCCATTCTCCTCCAAGGCTATTCTCAAAAAGGATTTGTGGGCAGCTCTCTCCTGCATCTTTTAAATCACTTCAAGCGCTACTGAAGCCTTTTTCACCGAAAGCGGGCGCCAATTTAATGGCATCATTTGGACCTGCACACATCTAGAGAATCAACCCCCTTTTTTCTGTGCTAAGGGGTTTGTGAACGAGGGAAAACAAAAGGCTGGCCCAGTGAAGCGCATCTTGGCTGGCGGGTTGAATAGAAGGGCCCCTTTCATGGCTGTTTATGAGGACCCCTCTTCAAAAACACACATACAAATCACATCCAGTTCTCCCAGTGGCTCCTCTGATATCGGGATGATGGAAGGGAGGGGAGGGAAGGAGAGCATGGTGGAATCTTCTGGGGCCTCTCTTATATACTCTGTCCTGTTTAGCAGTTTTTCACCCTGTGTCACCCTAACTTTACGGTTAGATCTATCAGCTTGGTTTTATAATTTTAATTATGCATCAGAGTAAATTTGGCCTGTATACTGAAAACACCATTAATTCATTATGACATAGATGCCTCACAAACCTAGACAAGCACGTTTTGCCTCAACACTTTACGGACACCCCATTATTGTTTTCATTTTTAAAAGATAAATGTGAAAGTTAATAATATTAAGACACTGTCCGAATGGCAACATATTGCTCCTAACCCTATGATTCAGCACCAGTGGTGCAGCAAGATATGCAGATTTACCATCCTTATGTGCAAGTGCATTAACACAACTAACCAACATTAATGCTCCTTTTTTTTCTAGCAAGCCAAAATCCTTTACTTTATCTCAGTCCACCTTAGCTGAGTTCAGATTAGGGGTGAGAAAATTGAATCTAAAAATCGCATATCAGGATTTTTATTTCAAAATTTTATTTTAACATGTTTTTGTTAAAATATCGAATAAATGTCTTTTTTTATTTCACAGTTTTAAAATTGACATTTTCGTTAAATGTATCGTTTTTCAAATGTTTTTCAAATGTTTTTTTTTACATTTTCTAATTTCATTTTAATTATTTTTATTTACCCTTCTTACTTGCCTTGCCGGGCATTATAGCAGCAGAATGTTGGTCTGGCTATGTCGTTCTTTCCTAATTGAAATTAAGAAAAAAATGATTACAAAATTTTTTTTATCAAGTATCAGGACAATTGCAATTTAATTAAATCAAATCGGCACACACTAAATTGTAAATTAATCGAATCGGGAGGAAAGCATATTGTCCCAGCTAGGGTTCAGATAGGCAGCAATTCTGAATTTGGTTGATACTACTTTGTATGTTTTTGTCTATGCAAAAAAGATTTTGAACTCGCATGTCTAGATGTAGTAATATTAGTTTTCAATCCATGCAGTGAGTTCCACCACTGAATTGTTTTCCAAGCAGTGTCATCTGAGGGCCAAAGATCTTTTTTTAATTTATGATTTATTTAGTAATATCATACATAATAGTAAATATATAATAAAACATAAACAACACATAATACCAGAAGCACTCAGAGAGTGCAGACCTCTGTCAAGCTATTGTAATTGTTTTGGCCAATGCCTGTAGGCATTATTTTCTAGTTAGAAGCTTCAATGTCAACCCATAGTAAAGAACCCTTGAAAAAAATACTGGAAGTTGGCTATAGTTCATGCATGATGATGATCTCCTGTACAGACACAAGAGACAGAATGTCTTGAAAGTTTTATCACATTGTTCAGACTTTCAAATTGGTTCACACTTTGGCAAATAACTCAGTGGATTAATAGGGATCATGTATGCTGTTGCACAGGTGGCTAGTCCCGTGAATCTATCTATCTATCTGAATGTTTCTAAATTAAACATTTATGGACACAGATATTTACTTACTATAATATGAATGTTTAGAAAAAAAAGTTGAAACTCAGATATCAGCAGCTACAACCCATGTTTAGCCGTTAGGTGGGTCGGGTACTTGAACTGTCATTAAATTATTAAGATACTGTTTATCTTCTTTCTCATGTCATGCCTTTATTATTACTAATTGTTTCAGCTTCATGAATATCACAGCAAAGATTAATCAAATCGACCGAAAGTATGTCATTTTGTACATTTCCACATTAAGCACAAGAAACTTGTGGATGCAAGCCTCTTCCCATGGATCAGAGCTAAAGGTCAGAGAGCTGACAAACTCTTAACAAATTACAAGTCACCTCGCCGTGAAGTAGCTCTTCTCCCAACTGCCTTTTCCGTTCTTGTTCAACAGGTAGGGTTTGACGGACAGGAGGAATGCAGGTTGAGACATTTGTTTTGTAATGGTTGCCCATTCTTTGGGTGTTCTAAAGCAAACACAGTGGCGCTATGTCCTGTTTTTACGGGTTTCTCACGTCACTGTTTAAACTCTAAAACAGGCTGGTCCCCAAGAGTACATGGAAGAGAGCAAACAGAGTTCTAATACTTCACCACTCTAACCTTCTGCTAACTTGATTTACACAAACAGAACAACACACACCCTTTTCACCAGTGCAGTGCAAAAGGGTGTGAGAAATGTCCACCTTGACCTCAATCTTTTTATGAAGCGAAGCAAAATGAATCTGCAAAGTTTAATAAAAGCTTTTTAGCCTCCGCGTGTTGAAGTAAAGATGTAGACCTGATGTGACAAGTTGATACAAGGAAATCAGATACAATTTTGTCAGTGTGGCACAGCTCTACTAACACGGAGGGAGCGTGCCATGCGTTGAGTTTGCGCAGCATGCGAGGGAAACTTTTCAACTCCATATGTCGACCTAATTGAGTGGTAATTTAATGCGCATGGGTCAGATGCTCGGAAAAACATGGTTTGAATACTGTGGGAAAATTTGAAGGCTCCGAAAATGATGGATTTTCAAGTGGTCCCCTAATTCCAACAAAATGTAATGAAACAGCACAATGTCTATTTTTATTAATAGTGTGGAAAAATATAGAGGAAAAATGTAGTGCTCCCTGGTTGGTGCACACTGCTGTGCGTCTGAGGCTGATTTAGTTTATATAAGTATGTGAGAAGTAGTTAAGTGTGTATGTGTTTGGACTTGTGTGTCAACGCAGCATGCCTTTACAATGCTGCCAAAGCTACCTGCCATGTTTCTCTTTTATACAAAAATAAAGGAACCAAACGACACCTCCTGCTTCCATAGATCCCTTCCGCAATCCTTCCTTACTGTTCTGCTTTTTTTTCTCCCCTTTAAATCTGTCTCTGATATACAAGGCATTCTTTTGAGGTTGTGTAACATGATTTGGGGTGAGCAGAGACAGCAACAGAGATTCGGAGCGATAGAGAGAAAGTAGGAGGGTGAGAGGAAAATGGTTCGTCTTGCCGGGTTTCATGTCCTACAGTGCACTCATATTTCTCAGCCCGCTTCGCAGTGGTGGGTTGCTGGCTTATCGTCAGCCTCCTCAGCTCTTTCCGTCATGCGTGGCTGGCCTTAATCTCTCCTGTGTACTGTAAACCGCACCTAATAACCCCGCACACGATTAAAGCAAACATCTTAATAACAGCCTGCCTCATTATCAACTCGCATTAGGGAAAATGAGTGTTTCAGCCTGAACTCTTCACTGTGGCTCATGTATAAGAGAACCAGGCAACTGGCTTTTTTGGTATGTTTTATGAAGGGAAATGGCCTGTGAGTTTACACGGCTTTCTTACACTCTAAATCTGAGAAGTGAACAGGATTGCAGGGCATTTTGTTTGAAGGAGTTAGTGCCAACGAGTCTGCCTTTGTGGCATGATTTCTGAAGTTTATAAATAAAACCGTCTGCAAAAACTAGACTTGGGGTGCAGGACTGAGTGTAGCATGCTGCTCTAGAGGGTGCTGTTTACTGAGGAAATGGACTTTCCTCCCAGTTGTCCTCGCTGTAGCTCTCATTAAATGCTGTTATTTTCATTTTTTTTTTTTTTTTACAGAAAAGTTCTTCACACTTCTTATAAATAATAAAAAATAAATAAATAAAAAGCTATTTTTAAAATGCACATCTAGCAGATGCTGATCTCTAGGAAAGCTGGAGCAGCTCAAAAGCCACTATGTTGAAGATTTCTCGAAGGAAAGGTTTGACACTTGGATAAAGAATGCAGGGTATTGTGCTGCAAGGCATCTCCGCCATGACATTACCCATTGTAATCCCACAGTGTGTATGTCTGCGAGCGTGTGTGCGCGTATGTGCATCCTTACTTGTGTGTTCACAGGAACGCACACACAAGCATACAGATGTTTAGACAGGTTTCACACAGCCAACAAAGAGTAGATGATGAGCTGTCAGTCAGGACGGAGACGGCGAACAATCTGTTGCGATGGTTCCACCTGTGCTGTCTGTGATTTCCTGCAGCGGTTTAGCGGTGTGTAATCCCTGACATCGCCAGTGTTTATACTTGTGTTTTAGTTACAGGCCTCACTCCTGCATGCTTTTGAGCTTAGATGGGACTTCTGCTTCACTTCCCCCTCATCTTGGCCCGGGGGCATTCTCCCCAGCCTGCCACACACAGGCTCATCCTCAGCATGTATGGATGCAGCTTAATTCATATGGCGGACCTTTGCTTATGACGTTTTTTGTTCACTTTCTTTTCACATATTTAAGTGTGTTTACATAAAGATTTATAAGGGGAATTATTTTTTTACATAACTGAAGGAAAAGACTAAAGACCTTTCCTTCAGTTATGTAAAAATGTAATTCCTTTCTAAATTTAGAGATCAGAAATCTATTTTTCTGTTGTTTTGGAGCTGGTCCTCTATAATAGGATCACTTTCAGGAAATGTTGAATCGTAACTGCTTCCTTACGTACTGAGTATTTAAGGAGGTCTATTTTTTTTTGTTGTTTTATATGGTTTGCGTTTCGTCATGAGTGATGCTGGCTTCACCATTGAGGTCATAGATAGGGAGGAGAAAACTTTCCCTGCCAGAGACTGAACTCATTTTTTTTATTTTAGGGAATATGCTAAATTTAGATCTCAGCCTCAGCCAAAAGTTTGTCCCAAACTCCCCGAATGACACACCTTTCGAGAAGTGACTCTTAACATCTGCTATTTTTATCATAATCACACTTTTCCCCTTGTTTTTCCCCCCCTTTCTCCTCTTTCTTTTTCTGACAGACACATTGTAAATGTTCTGTTTTTCATTTGGAAGATTTGTTGGGCGGATTATTATTGAGAGGATACCAGTTCCCACTGAAGGGTATGCTTCAGTAGTGTTTATGAAAGCTCTGTGCTCTGACGTGGGTAGAAGTGGAGAGCCAGTAAAAGGTCCTCTCTGCTCACACACCCTCTGTATACTGCTGCCCTGTGAAAGGTCTTCTGTAATGGTGGGGTTTCAATCCTTGAAATTTAGCTGGCCAATTGGATAATGGGATTTGGTTTGCCATTCCAGGGTGCAAACAAGGATGTGACAGTGCATAAAGGTACAGATGAGAGCTTCTGCAGACTGCAGAAAACGTAAACCCAGAATAAGGACTGAAGCCTTGTGGCTCTTCTTCTATATGATGTGATCCCCTGCCACTCTTCTGTTATTTCTGTCTCTGACCTACAGCTCTGATCCACTGTAAAGTCATCAGTTTTATAAACTGGCTCTTTAGGCTTTGAGCCATTTTTCTCTCATACATCATGTTACACAATTTCCCCTAGGGATCAATAAAATATTTCTGATTCTGATTGTTACATGCTCTAACACCAGTTCACCCAAAGTAACCCAACTGGGCAAAGAAAGAAGAGCGAGTTAGTGAATATAAATAGTACTGGAATATTGCTGTATAATCAGTGTGAACTTATATTTATCTTTTTCTTTTTTTCACAGCGGAGGAATCCAAATTCTTGGAATGAGATGTCAGTCTTTAATTGCCTCTCAGGGATCTTCTGGTAAGTTTATGCATTTCTAAAGTCCCTGCTAATCATCTCAGTCTGCTTATGGCGTTTCAGCATTAAAATTAATCTCCTGTAAACCTTTTTCTGATGTGGAATATGTGCTAAAGCATGTGTCCTTATTAAGCTTTTGTAGATATAAAGTGATGTTATGTCCTTCAAGTTTTTGTACCCCGTTGGTAGTGTTTCACTTCACAACATTTGTGGCTCCCCCAGATGTGCAAAATGTTCTGTAAGAAAGTGAACATGTGCCAGAGACATATAGTGTTACTGTGGTTCGGGCTAATAAAACTGACGTAACTCCTACTTTTACTGTTGGCACAACTGGTAGCCAAATGTTGTCAACCATTTAACTTAACACGAGGAACTGGAGCAGAATGTACTGGGTGATGTTTGTTGTGGTGGACTTTAAACACGCTTGTCTTCGAAATGGCATCGTTACAGCTGTTACCTTGGAAAGCAGAGTAATTAAATAATTTGTGTGAGTTGTGTTTTCTGCTGCTGTACTGTAGCTTTCACTGATCTGTCTGCTCAGCTACTCTCCCATTAGGCCTCCTTTACACCCCCACTCATGGCTCCTGTGCCTTATTCCCGTTCCCTGGTCTATCCTCTACCAACCAGTGTGTGTCTGTCAGAGGGACAACACCCTGGAGTGACACACTCTCAGCCCCTCTGGGCCCTTGTGCCTCTGAAGCACTCCATGTTTGCCCAATCATTTGGGATCCGGATACGGGGATGAATTGTTAACTACAGCAGGTCAGCCAGAGCCCCATGCTCCCCCCCCCCCCCTCAGCCCACTCTGCTCTCCCTCGAACTACTGTTGACTCATCTCCATGGAAATCGAGTAGGAATTTTTTTTCCCCCTGTTGTGATCCATGGCCATTCTTTACCACCACCATTTCCTCTTCTCTTCATTCCTTTTGCTTCAGATTGTCCAATCAAAAGGGAGTTTATGGGAATCACATGTCCAGGAAGTGATGACAGTGTGTCCAACTGAGTGGTGTTAAAGTCTAACAGCCTTGGGAAAACTGTGTGTTAGTTGTTTGGTAACAAAGAAATAGTCAGGAATGATTTCCTGACACACAAGCGGCAGCCGTTTTCAATCCACGCATGATCAAATGTGCTTTTGAGGAGATTACAGCTTTGGATGTGGCCTATTAAGTTGAACTTTTAAAAGAGTTGTTCTGTCATAAACATATTTTTTTTATTTAGGTTTATGCCATCTAAACTCGTTTACAAGCCCAAATGTATGCATTGTAAGCGTGTTTGTGTGTGCGTGCTCCAAGTCTTATTAGCTTAGGGCAGGCGAGTGTTTGCCTACCTGTCTCCTTTTTATGAGATCAGTGTTTGCTCAAGGAATGCACCACGTCCGATTCGTCATTGACTGTTATTGTTCTGCTCATCTGACACGGTGCCTCGAGATTGAGTTGTGTTATGCTCCCCAGCAAGTGAGAAATGTGTGCTTTTATCCTATTTTCCTCTTAGGCTCGGTGTACTTGGATATGTTCCGGATTGAAAATAGTGATAGAAGAGGACGACTCAGGATCTGTATGAATAAAGGGATTTATTCATTTTCAGTGGTTGACATGCGACAAAAGTGGCCCTTTTTTTTCTCCTGGTTTCCATCTGTAGCTGCACAGATGGAACCTTTGTCAACCGCGATGCAGCCGAAAATTACAAAAGTCATCAGTCTTCAATTACGCTTCATGCAAATTGAAATGGGAAAAAACACATTGTAATGACGCACTTGTGCAGAAATACTTTTCCGACTAGATACATCCTGTAGATGCAGAAGAGCTCTGAGTACATTTGGCTCCATTGCTTTGTGCTAATGAAGAAGCTTCAGTGCATTAATTCCTCCTGCTGCACTTGAGTGCTTAAGAACCATGACGCATCATGCGCACATTTACATGCTTTAATTGAGCCCAGAATGTTTTAATCCACAATTTTTACCACACCTCTATAATTTTTTTTGTCTCATGTACCTGTTGAAAAAAAATAATTCTGTCTTACTATTATTTGAGTATATTTGAGTCTGTGTGCATGTGTTTTTGTGCTGTGCCACTATCTGGGTGGTCCTCATGGCTGGTTTGATCGTATCCCCCTGTCCCATAAATCAGTGTCCAGGCTCTGGCCAGGAGCTGATGCTATGTGCCTCAGTGGAGCGAGGGGTTTGAGGCACTAAGCTGAGACCCCAGCCACTGCCCTGCCCTGGCCTGGCTGCACGTCGGCTCTCCACACCACTTTTAAAATAACTCGTCATGCATGGCTGCCTCTGGGAAATGGCCTCAGCTCCAAGTTCAGATGATTCTCTAACAATACAAGCATGGATGCCGCTATCATAAACCAAAACAAATGTCATTTCTTGACTCCTAATTTTGATATTTTCCAAAGTTTTTGAAGCTTTTATGCAAATATGGGTTTTATTAACACAATTTGTTTGTTTCTGCCTAAAGAGTAACCCAAATAGACTTTGATAGCCTTTTATATACCTACTCATTCAAAATGTTTCCACCTGATTGAAAGTGCTAAGATTAAAGTCACATCTTTGTCTTTGTAGGGCGTATACCTCTCAGTGAGAACGACAAGTGAGGATGAAGGCCTGTCTGAGCCTTCTGGCTTGCATACAGCTCGCTGCTGAGCTTTTATCTAGGGAGATTGGTTGCAGCTCTGTCCATACCCGACTCCCAGGGAGTGCACAGTCCTGAGACCTGTGGGGTTAATAAAGATAATGCTGTTTGGAATAATAACAGTCAATTCTACCCAATAGAGGGAAGAGACAAGAGACAAGTGAAGCAGAATACAAAAGAAACCAAGATGAAAGGCGGAAAGGTGGGTCTGTGCACCTCTCTAGCTCTTATGTTGGAACTGATGGTGCGTATCAACATGTTCACATACAAACAGCGCTGAGTGGGACTCTATGCCAATTTTGACCCTCGGAGCCATGACGCAGACGTGCAATTTGTTCTTTTGTCTGCCAACATCACAGAGGGAGGACGGTGACTTGTCTTTCCTTTTTATTTTGCCCATTTTCCCCCGTTGCTTCCTTTCTTTCTATTTTCTCTATCCCTCATTGCATTCTGTGAGTGCAATTGAGTTTGATGAGCAGGTGGTCTTTTTTTGAATCTGACAGTGCTCTTGGCTCCCACCTCTGGCGTGTGGGGCTTTCAGTTGAAGTTGGTCATGTAGGCCAGGATTAGGAGGGTGGAAGAGGAGGACCAGTCAGAGCTTTGGTAGTGGCAACTTCAATGCCTTTTAGTCAGAACCATGCAGAGTGTTGGGTGAAAGAGTTATTTTGTTGCTTAAGCTCTCGGCTGCACCCCAGATGGCTTTTGTGTTGGCCAAGGACTTGCTTAGGGACTGGGTTAAAGAAGCAGAGTCCTTCAGGCCTGGTAAGTCTCTGGGCTCAGCAGGTAATGCACTATGGTCAAGACGACTGAAAAAGCCAAATGCTGCCACTTTTTCACATTGTTTCTGAACAGTAGACCAAAAACAAAATTGGTGGATTAGAGCAAAGGGCAATTTCTTTTTTTTCCTGAACAGACACGCATACAAAGTGAGATTAAGGCCACTGAGCATCCACCCATGTTGAGAACCACTGAAGCCTTTCGTCTGATGTCACATAGGACAAGGGGAAGGACAACGAAGGGGGGGCAATTCTGTGTGGCAGTCCCAGTGGAGACTCTTTCTCTGCAATAGCTCTTCATTACAAAAAAAATCACAACCTGCTTTCACTGCTTCACCTTTGATCGGAAATTTCTCTACACAGTGCTAATTGAGCAACCTTTTTACATCTGGAGGGAATTTATGACCTGTTTCTTTATCTGTCCAACATTCCTTTGCTTTATCTCCATGGTGACACCTACACAAGCCATCAATATTGAGTCAGTAATGCTGAACAGGTGTGCTGCCCTGCTGTCATTCACAAACTAATTGCTGTATCAAAGCAGTTGTGGCAAAATATTTACCTAAAGAAATAAAGTGCATAAAGATACTTGTGCTCACATTTAAGATGCGTAACACTGCACTGATTAATTGTTACCTGATAAATTATGATGCGAGTCAGTCTCTAGAAATGATTTCAGTGGAATCACCTTGTCACCTCGTGGAATCAGGCTAACAAGAAGGCTGTGTCAGAGTGAGTAATGGAGTGGGAACAGCATGGTCAGTATATCAGGCTGTGGTCTTTGAGGTCTGATCTGTAAATCAAACTGGGAGGAGTGATTTGGTTAGACTGCTCTGTTAGCCATTTTGGGTTTGTCCCCCAAGTGTTTATCATGGAGGTTTCACAAGTGGCCACTTTGACTTGCACTGATAAACAGCAGGGATTAGATCCAGACCTCGCTGTGTTCTAGATGGAGCCCCGGGGCTTGAAACCGCATGGACCGGGAATGTTAGTCATTTGTTTATTATTGCTGATATTTGCCTGCTCCTAATCCTCCGCGGGATTAACCGGATTAGATGTGTTCCTCACCCTACCTTTTTCCAGTGTTGCATTCTCTGACATACAAGCGGACGTTTGCATGTGTGCACGGACAGCACACGTGTATGCAGTGGCTAGCTTTAAGGCGTATGCAGGAGTGTGTGTGTGTTATTTCACGTAAGTTAATGAAGGATGTTTGTAATCAGCATAGGTTGACATATTTACCCACAAACTTCATCCCATTTAATGCTGTGTTTGGGGTCAATGGGAGAACTGTTGACTGGTTTCTAACTGGTGACTAATATTTTTAAATCCGCGCAAGGGCATTTTGCATTGTGGTTGTGCTTGAAGCTGAATGAGTGTTTGAAAAGAAAAAGGAAACACTCTCATTTGCTTGAGATTCAAACGGAATCACCCCAAGAGCCCTGTAGGAACCAATTAATCCAAGAAGTTGGATCTCGGTGTAGTGTCACTGGAACTGGAAATTACTGACGTCACCAAGTTGGAGAAAATGGTCTGAGTGGCGCTTGTGTCTGTTCGGTGTGTCATCAGGCCACGGGCTGAGAATCCCAAGGATCAGGGAATGAGCGGGACTTAACTGAGAGGGACAAAGTCATTCCAAGTGAACTTTTTCAGGCTGATCCCGATCACGGCGTAAATCTGTTTCCAGTTTCAAAACATGACCGTGCACATGCTCATTAACATGCCATACTCTTTCACCCACACAATGTTTTTGTGGGTGAGGGAGTCCTGCAAATCTGCACAAACACTCTTGCTCACAATTCCTGCTGCCCAATTCCTCCCACAAACATACACAGAAGCAGATACACCAGAGCTGAAAGACTGACAGACGCATAGCATGTAATTATCTAAGTTTATGTGAGGCCAAAAGGTTAAGAATGATGGTTCATTACTTTAAGTTTAACTTGCTGGGTGACAATCCCATCTCAGTGGGTAGAGCAAAGAATGCTAGCCTACAAATGTTGCAAAGCCAAGCCAACCTCAAGGTTTTTTAATCAAAGCAAAAAAAACATTATCTTTTTGTACATCGATTTTCAAATATATTGTATTACATTTAAACGTTCAGTAGTTATTAAAACATTTTATTTCAGAAGGTAAAAACATGACACTCTTCAGTATTTTTACTTACCGGTTTGTTTTAATCTGTCTGCTTAATTTAAGTAAACCCACAAATACTGTACATCCCACAAACCACTCAACAGATATACTAATGTTGGGTGTGTTGAGCTAAATTAATGTTCAGCCCTCCCTCTACATCCATCCCTGCACTGCACAGAAAGTCTTTTTTACTTGCTGCACATGCAAGCTGCTCAGCTACAGCTGGACTTCATGTGGTGTTGGTTAATTGGCAGTTTTTGGTAAGTGCAGATGCTTCACTATGCATATCTTCCTCAATGTCCCTTACACTGCTTGCCTTTTGAAAGTGTCCTTTAATTGGCTGCACAGTCAGTCTCCTGCTTTAACTGTCCCCTGTGGTACCTGAATGTGGCCCATTTGACCCTGAGGCCCAGGGGTGAAATCCAAGTATTCGGCAACCTCAATTTATGGCCATTTGCCAATATAGATTTTTTTTGTTTCAGTCTAATCCATGTTGCGATTTTCTCTCACCTTTGTTTCCCAGTGCTGACTGCGATGTCGAAGGCGATCTTTTTTTTCTATTTTTATTCAGAATCGGGCCCCTGAAAGCAAAATCTGCTCAGTTTCAACACCTTTCCATTACTCAGAACTGTTTGTGTGAGTGTCCATCAGTCTCTTTCGAACAGTTCTGTCAACAGTGTAACATGCCTTCCACCTCAGGCCCAAAGAAAGGCTTCAGATTTGGCCTCTAGGGGACTCTGACTGCCCCATCTAATTCATTTGACCATGGCTTCTTCCTGCACATTGGTTCCTTCCAACTGGGCTGCATCTGAGCTGCTCAAAGACCTGAGAATACTGTGATCCCACCATGGGGTGTATAGCTGTGGCTCCAGCTGTGCTACACTTTAATCCCCATCCCTTTTAACCACAATGGGAAACATGTGCTTACTCTGCGTAGGGTACAGGCCCACCATGGGAGATACTGTTTACCTTTGCTCTAAAGCCAACATTTCACAGCTCCTGTGACCACTCCTGGACACTATACTTCTGATGACCACTGCCTTAAAGTGACAGAGGATCATTAGGTGACATTTTTATTTGAGAAATGAAATAATTTTTTCTTGCTTCTAGATAAACAGCATTCACTTCACACCTTGTAAAATTAGTATTTCACTCAATCTTGACTAAAGGGAAAGGGTAAGGTTTTTTGTTTGTGTGTTTTTTCCTTTATAGCTGCTTGATGTAATTTTTAAATTGTTCATTAACTTTTAATTCTAAAAAGTAAACCGGCATATGACACTGGTAAATGCAACCATTTGCTTCTTAGTTGAAAAACTATTTGCAAACCAACATAATCCACATTTATATATTTGTTCTGGATATGTGGATCATATAATGTGTCTCTCTATTTCCATATCGTGGAATAGACATCTAACTTATTGGTCTTGTCATTAAAGTCATATCCCAATGTATGCATTACCAGGAAGCTAATATTATCTGTTCAAGCAAACATGTCATTTAATTAGTTAGAGCCACCAGCTTTTTTTTCATCAATAACATTCCAGTTGAGAGATAACAAGGCATTATGAGCCTGTTTGGGTTTTTAATGGCATTCAGTGCAGATAATGGTTTTGCATTGCTATTTCTTTGAAATTTAAAAAGCATTTTCTTTAGTCCCATGAATAAATACAAAGTTTTTACTCTGAACTGTATTATCCCTTTGGCAAGCATGCAGGTGATACTCTTCCAGATTACGTTTTGAGGGCATTACTAGTTGAGGAGAGAGTCAAATTGAAGTTGGGTGACTGCTCATTAGCACCAAAGATTTGGCTTTGAAGAAAATTGGGTTATTAACAGACATAGCAATGTCTTTCATCATACATACAGTATATGCTGGTAATTGGGGACCCCAATTTCTTCAAATCATGTTAAAATAC
This sequence comes from Craterocephalus amniculus, assembly GCA_036024015.1. Taxonomy (NCBI): domain Eukaryota; kingdom Metazoa; phylum Chordata; class Actinopteri; order Atheriniformes; family Atherinidae; genus Craterocephalus; species Craterocephalus amniculus. Next base: position 31,708 of record JAVQJG010044944.1, read on the forward strand.
CAGCAGAATAGCTCATTGTACACAGTATTCTATATTATTTATTTGGACTCCAATGTGATGTGAGCAGTTCCCACCTCTTGGCTTTTATGCTTTATGACCAAATCAGATTCTGGCCTTCACAGGTGTGGCAGGTTATCTGAGGGTTGAGTGAGCTCTTCCGAGGGTAACCATAGCCTAAGCTTCCCATGTTGCCCCACCTCACTCTGCCCTTTCCTGTCATCTTATCTGAGCATCCACTGCAACCTAACCCGGGGCGCGGTGCCGCTTCTCCTCCAGTCTCCACACTGCTTGTCTCCCTTGCTGGTCTTCTCGGATTCCACTGTGAAGAGAGAATGACCCGGCGTGAGCTGAACTTGAGTTGGACTGACTGACAGAGTCCTGACACCCCATTGTGGGCACAACCATCTCAGCTTCCAGCCACCCACAACTTCCCACCTGTTGACCTCTATAGCACTAAAAGGCAAAAACGGCAACACACAGTGAGCTGCACAGCATGCTTGCTAAAGATTTTGAACGCTGTCACCGCAGTGATTGTTTTTCCCCACTGTCTATGCAGAGGTCATTAAATTTCTTTACAAATAAGCAAAGCCAGTGGGATTTTGTTGTTGGTTGGGCCAAAGGGACATACTGATATAGTTGATGGGTTTTCTAATTACCTGAGTGAAGACTTATTGTACATCCTGTAGGGGTGGATTGCACTTCCTCAAGCTATCTGGGTTTGATTAAGCTAACCAGTCCACCAACAGGCATCCAACCACCTTTCTTAGAGTGAAAGACTTTGCACAGGAACATCATATATGCAGAGTATGGAAGTATTCAAAAAGCTTGAATGTTTAATCACTGCTAATCTCCATTTATTTATCCAGTCTTGCACTAATCTGTTAACTCAGCCATCATTAGAATAATTTAGCTTGTTTAACATGAAATCAGACAAAGGCAAATTTGACACTCATTTGAGAATAAATAACCATGATTTTCTTGTCTTTAATGCATGTGCGCATGGTAGCTTGAATAGGATTTGAATCATTTGTGAATCATCTATCATGTGCATTCCAACCAAACGTACCGTAAACATGTTTCCACATGTGCTCATTCCACAGCAGAGCTGTCCAACAGCAGTTGAATGCTGCTGAAAAGAAGCTCATCACACCCTTCAATGATTTTCCTTAACAAAGAAATAGTATTTCTTTTCCTAGGAAAGCCGAACTTGCTGCAGCCTTTGCAGCCTCGTCTACATTATTTCCAATAGACAGGTAACTGTTGATAAATACATTACATTTGCTGACTCCTCTGAGGATTTCTCAGTTTGTATTTCCTCTCTTAGATGATCCTAGCACTTTGACTGCACTCGCAAAGACAGAAAGGTTTATGGGGCAAAATCTGATTAAGCTGAGCATTGTGTGTGTGTGTGTGTTGTGTGCACATGAGCCCCGAGCTTTAAATGTGGGTGTGTTACTTGCAGACTCCAGCTCAGCTCGGAGATGTAATCTGATTTGCAGAAGGGAATGGGTCGTTTCACATGACTGGTTTTAAGGACCGCTGGCTCAAGGATGTGCCAGAGTACCCGACTGGTTTGTGCGTACAAGTGCTCGGATGCATGTGTGCTTACATGCGTGTGTGTGTGTATACACCATTTATTTGTTTTCAGCAATATGACTGCAGACATACGAGTGTTTGTTGGTACAGGCTCCCACACAGTAGAAATGGAGAGGTGTTGAAGTTTGCGGTGCAGTTGAGCAAACCAGAGTGCTGCATTTATTCCGTTGTCCATGCTTTTGAATACGATTTGTTTGGGAAAGGCTACGTAAAGTCAGGCCACCGCTAATTAACAGTCAATAACACATCTGGGAAAAAGTAAAACTCAGCTTTAGACTCTGATACAAGTTTAGTTTGCAACTTTCTGTTTACACGTCTCTTATAATCAGAGCTTTATTTTGAGCTAATGGACCATCAGAAATGATATCAAATAATTGAAATCATCCTACAGCCTCAACGGACTTTGAGGACGTCTAGGATCAGATGTCCTCAAAGCTTTGCCTCTGAATCCTCTCGGTTTTTCTTTCCTTGCAGATTGTTTGTTGATGTTTTTTGTGGTGGAGATTTTCTCATTCCCTCTCTCTCTCTGAGGCAGATGAAGTCTGTCATGGGATTTTCATTGGAGATTGGCCGGAGGAGACAACCACAGTTCGTGTGGAGGAGTGTATTTGTGTATCATCTGGCCTTGTTAATAAATGCAGGTTGTTTTTCATCTTGGGGTCATCGGTTGTGGTTGTGACATACGCGAGTCGAAGAAACAAGCTGTTATAGGTTATGATGTTTTCAGCAACGCATGTTTGCGGGTCCATGTATGATTTTTTTTCAAATATAAGCGGCTCTCCTGTGCGAGCCGTGTTCTCCCTGCGTTGATGCTTGTCGAGTCTGAAAGGTACAAGAGTGTGTGCTCCGTGTTTGTGTGTTTTCTCTTCTGTCTGTGGAGAGTTCACAAGCAGGATGATGCAGCGAGCAGGAAAGTCTGATCCCATCAGGCGTGTCAGCAGGGGCAGTTTTTCATAAGGTAGTAATCTCACCACACAAAGGGGTGTCCAATATTAGAGAGAGCCCCTACCTCTGAGCTAATCAAGACCTGACCAACCCTTCTCCTGGCTCACCAACTCTCTAAACATTACCTCATCTGGAGGCTTAGCCTAGCCGCATGCGACTGCAGCCTTCTGGTGTACATGATAACTCACTTAGCACAGTGTGATAGCTTTAAAAAAAGGGAAATATAAGAAAGGATATAAAAGAAGTAAGACCAGCACGCAACTACCTATGGTGCCTGGTGCCAGGGAAAGGTATTTTAAAAGGGGGAGGAAAGAAAGAATCATTTTACCATGTCCTCCAGAAACTCTGTGAAGCAATTTCCCAGTATTCAGTTTCCTTCCCCACCGTCCTGTTATTGCTGTTTTCCTCTCAACTCTTGGAGCCTTCAACCTGAAAGGAGCTTTTTTAGTTCAGGCTTTGTGTCACTCGGAAACAGTACATTTGTTGCCAAGGTAACAGGTCTGGGACAGAGAAACTCAGAGGCAGGGAGCACCTTTGTCTGTGGATAGATGAAGGGGGATCTGGGCTGACATTTGTCCAAAGAGCATAGCTTCACTTTGAACCATTTTTTTGCATCAAGAAACTGACAGGTTTCCTGAGCCAGTATCTACCTGAACCTGTCGACCTTATAAAATAAACCAGCACACCAAATAAATTTGAAATGGTTTACTGGAAAAGCCACTTTGACTGCCTACGTTGCCCTGATCTGCCAAGTTTTTTACAGCGCTCCCCTGAAACCTTAGATTTACATAAAACAAAGTTGGTTGAGCTAACTTGCTAATATAAGTTTAACTCTCTTTTACTGGAGAAAGTTTGACTTAGCTGAGTTTCCCAATGAAGAAACGCCTCAAATGGGACACATAATAAAAAACAATCCCCTTTTGTGATTCAGTCAGAGCATATATGTTTGATGTCTGGACTTACTACTAACTCTTTGGCATTTTGTTGGGCTTGTTTAGAAGTGAAAATATTTAATTCAGTGACATATTCAGAGTTATTCGGTCACCCATTTGTTATTGAATGCTGCATCTATCAGGGCATACACACCCATTACAGAAACAAACATGTAAACATCCATAATAAGTTACCTTTTGTAAGCAAGAGGATTCAACATGAACAAAATAGACTTAGATTGGTGCATGAACCCTGCATTTTAGATTAATTATTATGGAATTGTGTTTCTGTATCTACAACATGCAGTTTATGAGGAGATCCAATACCCAACTGCAGACTATGAAAGTGTAAGAGTTTGAAAAGGTAATACTCTGGAGTAACTAATAACAGCTAATACGAGCTACAAGCAATGACATTTTGCTTGTAACAGCTGATCGTAGGCAACAGGGGGCTTTAAATTGGCCTGAGACACAAAGTTCTGTACTTTCATTTCCTTTCGCAAGCGTTTCCAAGTGGTGGGTGCAGACGTCCTGGAAGACTTTTATTTAATTTATTTCCTCTGGTATCCATGTCAAGGCTGGGGCTAGGCAGCAGACATGTCTCGTGATCTAAGATAATAAGCTCCATCTAATAATTGAGTAAAGATATGATAGCCGTTTATGCATAGTGGCCTTAATGTAAGCCTAAAACAAAGCCCCTTTCACATGCTTGCATTTATTAGAAAATCTGATGGGAATTTAACATGTCATTCTCATGGTTGAATAGGATCTGTGTTTAAATACAGCACAGATTGAATTGGGGCTGCAGGATAGTGGAAAAAAGTATTTTATTATCTTTTATTTGAATTCTGTGTTAAAGAAAATGGTGCTCAAAACCTCATCTATAAGCTAAGGTGCATTGCAATGTTGTAGCTTTTTCCTCTGCATTCTGTAGAACAAAAAAGAAAGGAAGTGGCAGCGATGCAGGCTCTGGCAAGCAATCTTTTAGTAGTTTGCATGGAAACTGGCGTAGGAAGCGAAGATGGGCTCCACAGCTGAATCCATCAGGGTGAAAGGGAAGAGGCACAGGTGGCCAGACAGAAGGGCCGTTGTGAGGACTGTACTGTTGCTTTCGATCAAAAAGAGCCTTGAGCAAATAAATCACCTCACCTCTGCAGTCTGTTGTGCTTCCTTCTTTCTGTTTGTTCTTCTACAAACCAAATTTTAAATTGCCACACTTTGTTTAGATTTTTTTTTAAATCACTGGAGCCTTAAAGCTGAGAGATTTTTCACATAGTCAATCTAAATCAGAGCTGTTTGCTTTTTGTATCAAACAGTAAGAAAAGTTTTCATTCCTTGACCTCACACATTATTCACTAAGATCGTTGCTTAATAGACCATCGTAGCTGAAGCACTGAAAGGATCATTCAGCCTCAGTCTGACCTTCTGCTACACAAGGTTAAACATCCAGATAGAAAAATGTGTTTCTCTTACTGCCCTTTGACTGCTGTGATAAACCCATCATCTCAATCAATGTGTGATAGAGAAACTATGAAAGAGACGTTTTTGTGTTTAGGATACGGACCTTTTCTTAGATTTACAGTAGTATGAACTTTTTCATAGTTATTATCTTACCCGTGCATAATCCCAGTCATAGTTTCTAGATGTTTTTGTGCCAGTTGTGTGAGCTGATATTGACAAGAAGCCAGTAAAATGCTCTATGTGAATAATGCCAAGTAAATGCATTTCTAATGCTGTTTTATTTTTTACAATGTGTCATTAAGGGGCAACTAAATGCTGGGAATTTTAGCTGTAACCCTTTACTGTTTGGCTTATCATTAATGTTGTAAGCTCAATTAACCCTAAGCTAAAAAAAGGAACAGAGATAATGGTCTACCAAGAATGACAGAAGACAAAGGCCCTGAAATCACCCCACCATGTCCTGGAGGCATTACACCTTCCTGCTGGCCTATAGGAGCAATTGAGAATCTTTCATTAGGATCTGGAGGAATTTCCTGACTATGCTAGAGCATCTATGTTTCTCTTTTCCCAGTTAGCAGAATAGATGACTGGAATGATGTAAAAGTTCCTAGCTTTCTTAAACCGGCATCAGATATAGATGTCTTTGTACTGTAACATATTTTTTCCTTTCTTTTTATGAAAGGATCATTATTACACATCAAACAAAGATTTTTTATTTTTTCCATTTATTTCATGTGTATATGTTTACTCAAGTCTGGGCGCAGCTGGCCTGGATTAAATTTGACTCCTCAGTTTTTAGTCCTTTGTGTTTACCCATGAATGTGCCGCTTTCTGAATCATCTTATTTCCATCTTTTATCTCTTTCAGGTGACCTCAGGTGAGCATTAAGTAGAGGCTGACTAATGGAAACATGATCGCAACAGATTTAACTGGTAGGGATTATTCTGATTTTTTTTTTGTCTCAAGTTGATGATGTGATCGCGCATTGCTTTATTAATCAGAGGTGCTAACACGCCTATTTCAGAGATATGATCAGTGGTGGCACTGGATGTAGCCCGTATGCTTGCTTTTTCTTTTTTAATTGTGTAATCTAAGTCATGAAAACCCAGTAAAGAATGCAGTGGCACAGAGATATCACTTCAAACACAACTTCTGTCAGGAGCCTGAGATCCTTTCAGTGGAACTGAATAAAGATAGGCTTTGATGGCCCACCGCAGAGTCGGTGGCCTTCAAAGAAACCTGTTGATGGGATTGTGCAGGGCAGCCAGCAGCTTGAATGAGAGCTAATGCATAAGTGTGCTTCTCAGGGGCTCATGACTGTTCTTAGTGGGGGTCAAAGATTCTTGACCCCAACATTAGTAGTCATTTTCTATCAGTTTTTAGTCTCACATTATCATCTACCTGCCATCTACCTGGTTCTCTGACTAAACGAAGGGGAACTGCGTATGGATGGCAGGGTGCCAGCAGACATGTAGAGGAGATGTGCTGATGGGGGAGGGTGATAGGGGCAGGGCTCAGTCGCAGCCCAAGGCAGAGTAAGACATACACGGGCAGGCTGAGACTCCGAGGCAGGTTGGGACCTGGTTCTGTGTGCTGATGCAGCTCTGCTGGCCCTGCTCCAAGGTGAGGCACAGGAAAGAAACATGGGAAGGGAAAAACCAGAGTGGAGGGCAAAAGAAAAGCAATCGAGAAACAAAGGTTAATTAAAGGGCGATTGTTGGGAGGGAAAGACATAAAAGCAAAACGGGGGAAAACAAAAAAAAGATTGTGGGTGATGACAGAGTGTTGACAAAAAGCATAGTAATAAATTGTATAAAGCATAGATTGTAGTTTATACTAATGGAAGCAGGTTGTGGAAAGATGATGATGCGAGCTGCAAGAGAAGAGAGATGAGGTAAAGGTGTGGGACGTGAAGGTGGAACGTGACTCCCGGCAGGTAAACCAACTCAGAGGTGCAGACAGGCAGAAAGAAGATGAGAAATAGTGATGGATGACTACTTATTCTCTGACACATTGTTCCTTCCGCGGGCGAAGAACAGGCGGGACAGGCCGGTCCCACCACTTTGCTGCCATGACTACGGCAGGGTTGAGTGGTTGGTGCGCGGGGGTGGACAATGTAATGTCATTTTATGGGAGGGTGCACGAACAAGCACAGGTACAGCAGTCTGGGTTGTCAAGAGGCCACCTACCTGCATTACCTCATCTGGAGATGTGCTGATGATAAAAAGGGGAAGTTGTAGATTATCAACACCTTCATCTCCAGTTACTTGTGTGTATATTTTAGATGAAGTTGTGTGTTTTTTTGTATTGCATGTTTAAAATCTGGTACGTACATCTTTCGAATCAGAACTTTTTCTTTTTTTTTATTGCATAGGACATTTTTGTGGTTATGTAATCATTTCAGCTGTAGATGAGGGTCTGGTTAGATAATCTCAAACTTTTCCATGCCAGTAGGTGTCAATGTCTGTTCTGTGGAAACGTTATGAATCCAGCCAAATCTTTCTGCTTAAGAAATTATTTGAAAAGAAATTTGTGTGGGTTGCTTTTTAGGTAACTGCTTTGAATATTTATACTCCCCCTACACTGCAAAATATGTGCCAGAAAAGATTATATTCTTCTAATGCTCTTTTTAATGGCGATGAGAAATGTGTCGATGTTCAAACAAGCAGTTTTTGGCCCCAGTTGATCATTAGTTTCTGTATTATGTTTCTAGGATCACACTAAATCCTGGCTTGGACTGTGGACCAGCACCTCCTGCTGCAGATGTTTGGTCCTGGCGTAGCTGCTGACAGCATGAGCTCCATCACTGACAATCGAATTCTCAACATCCAGCCAGGACATCAAACTTGGAAAAGCTTAAACTCAGCAGGACAGCAGAGTGTATTCTGCTGCTTAAAAATCGTGGATGGATCACTTAACGTCTGGAGAAGCGCTCAGTGGTATAGTCAATGCAATGAGTGCAGATTTGCCATTGTTACTTTGGCCATATACATATAGCTTTTTTTTCACCACTAAGTGGAACCTCTGTTCATATTTTCCTGTATGCTTTTGATTTCCAGAGTTTATTCCTGTAGTTGCCTATTTACTTTGACTTTAACACCACGTCAATATCAAGTGCTAGAAGCATTAGTTGGGAATAATCAGACGGTAATCCATTAGGACAACCTTGACCAGAAGAAGTGCATTCCCATTCCCTGTAATCAAACATGAGTTTCATAAGTTGAAGCTCAAAATCTAAGTCCTCTGCTGTGTAAACAGAATGAATCGGAATATAACTTCTATCTGTCAGTCCCAGTCACAAAGAAGTCATTGTCATCAGGATGTGCATTACTGTAAACCAAAAGTTCTTCTATTTAAGCTGCATTTTTTTAGAAATACTGGCAGCCTAGCAATGTAAACCGGTAATCCTGTCAGACTGATCATTCTTATCATGATTTATGTCTCTGACTTGTTGTGTCTGAAATTAAAAAAGGTATCTAATCAGCTGTCTGTTTGTCCTGTCATTCCTGCTACTGATTTATGATTAATAACAAGCAAAGTGTTTTGATGATGATTGTTACCTTGATATCTTCTCTCACCGTTTGTCATGCTTCCCTCATTACTAGTTAGGCCAGTCTGACTCAGTCATAAATCATGGCTAATAAATAAACACCTGAAATATGGCCCAGTGTCAACTTCTGCTGATGTCCCAGGTCTAGCTGTAGTCCTAGCACATTCTTCTTTTTCTTCCCTGGAAGATGACAAGTGGAAAAATTTTAAATTTTAATTGTGATGAACTGGATTATTTTTGGAAATCACAAGTTTAGCCTTTTCGAAAGTATCAATTTTTAAATGATCTAAAAAAAAATTTTTGTGTAACCACAAGGACTTTTTATTTTTGTCTTCTAACAAAAGAGGATGACATGGAAAATTGTGTTCCCCTGCAGAGTCGGTTTCTGTAAACAGTACATATAATGGTGACTGAGAAATCTTTAATGTCACAGTAGGTCAACATGAGTCAAGCTGCAGGGAGTTTTCAACCATTTTGAGGATAGAAATTCCCACAGGGCCCTTGTATTCTGTAGAAAGACCAAGCAGTGTACACTGCAAATGCATATATTATTTTCAATTAGTCTGAATACATTTGGCAATTCAGTAGTGACTTCCCATTCAAATGTCGTTCACTGTCAATTTTGGCTTAGGATGGGTGGGAGCTGTTGCACCAGTGGGGGATGGGACATGGGTGCAAGAGTGGAGAATAGTGGAGTTGCTAAGGGTGCAATTATTCCTTGAGGGGTTGCATATTGTTGTCTTTCTCTCTGCAATAAAACAAAGCCAAGCGGCTCGGGTTTGTCCGGGCCTTTATTCTAGTGCTTGACAATGTTCTGACAAGTTGTTCAAAGCATCATAGGGATTATATTAAGAATCAGATTGGAGGGGGACAAGGTCAGCTCAATATGAAAAAAGGAATGGGGAGCGAAGGCCCCCTTCGCTGATGTTTTGGAAGTTGAGCTTCATGACATCTTTATGGCCCTGCTTATGGTCAACAACATTAGCATGTCCACAATGCACTTCTCTGCTTGTCTGCAACCCCCCCGCTTTTTTTTTTTTCCCCTGTCGTCTTTCTCACACACATACACATCAACACAACTTAGGGGGGAAAAAATGACCTCTCTGCAGCTCTCAATTCACTGCACTTCTATAGCCTTGAATGGACCGGCTCAACAAAAGGTGACATAATTTTCTCAGGGTTTGATTGGCCCCCTCTGTGCCACAAGATGACATCATGCAACCCCTGCTGCAACACATTAACACCACCACCAGCACCAGCCCACAACCCAGGCCCCCCCTCAAACCCCTCTGTTCTTGGATGCTGGGTTGTCAAGACGATAGGAGCTAGGCCTGGACGGTGGGGCAGGACTTGGCAGTGTATTGCAGCTTGGCTGTCCATAATGAGCTCAGGCAGCGTCACTCTTGTGTTTGTGGTGAACAGTCTTGGGAAATGATATGGAGAGATGGAAAGAAGGGGAGTGATGTGGAACAGTGTCTCGGATATAATGATGGGATATTTTTCATTCCATCGCTTCTGATTTATCTGCATACAAAAAAAAGACGACCAGTAAAAAGTGTTAAGTCATGAACTGTTAATGTCAACCGTTTCCCATGTGCCAACCAATGAGCTGTGTATTTCAGGCTCCCTTCTCAGTTTGTACTTCATTTTGAATCACTTTCACAAGGTTTAATAAAATGCCTAAATATATTTGATGGATAATGGAAAGGGCATTTAAGAAAGATTCAATGCTTTGTAAACTGACATATCAAGTTTTTAATGGGAATGTATTATCCTTTTTTTTGTTTTTGTATGGTAATCCTTTTCCCATTTGACAGTGTTTTCAAAATTGGAAAAGATAGCGTTACAGTAATTGGGGTGTTCCTCACTTCATTGGTTTATGACATAAAGTAACATATCCTGGGTTCTCCCACCGTCTCAGCCAGAAAAAGCTGCCACTGGCTGCATCGCTCGGCACGACACAATCTCTGACCCAGGCTAATAAATGCCTCTTGCATCCTGGTACCCATCCAGAAGCATTACAGGCTGCGCCCACCAGAGTATCACACTCATACAAACGGCCACTTCCCCTTGGAATTGTCATTAATGAGGATAATTTGAAGTGAGGTTGACATAAAGTCAAAAGCCAAACCTTGTTGGTTCCAAACACTCCTGCAGCATAGACGCCTTTGAGCCCGCTCCAAACCATTTCCTCAAATTGGAGCTGTAACCAAAAGAGGAAAAAAAGAAGACAGAATTACCACTCGGTTCTGGAGTAAGTCCATGTTTTATGTTTATTGTAACATATTGCATTAAAGAGTAATGTGTGATGCATGATGGTGATTTCCTGCCATATATTCACTGTTTTAAATGGCGAACATGTGATAACTTTCTCCTGCTGCTCCTCCAAAACTGCTCTCTCTCTCTCTCTATCTTATCCATCAAGCCAAGTCTCTTACACACTAAAGTGATCATCTTTTCAGTTTCATGCGCTCTCCTTCTTCTTCTTCCAATGTGCCGTGATGTGATTAACTGTGGTGTAGTGGGTAAGCCCCTCCTTGGGCTTCACTGGAAGAGAGCATAGCTTTAGGGTTTTTGAGCTTGGATGAGTATAGACTGGGTATCGGTTACCTCTGGCTTGCTAAAGATGCGTGGGCTCCCAATGACCATGACGTCGATCCACTCAGCTCCGCTTGCACAGAAGAAATGGTGGGAATCCGCTACTTTGCCTCTACCCTGTATTTTCCACAATTGTTCTTTATTGGAGCAATCTATTTTTTCCAACAGGTTTTCACTTTCTAATGTGTCATGGGATTTACCTTGACTTTTATTGTGACTGCATTTTTCCAAGCAAGAACATTATCGATGCATCAGCCGCAAATTAATTGTGACATTAAGGCTGTGTCCTTCCCAAAATTCATAAAATCGGCAGCAACACTTTGAGTTTATTCACGCCGACAGCCTTGATTGGCAAGGTGACATAGATGAAGGAGTTGCATGGCAAACCATCCCTCAGTCTCACCCTCTCCATCCCTTGCCTCTGTCACTCTCTCTTAATCCTCATTGAGAGGGAGAGGGGGAGACTCGGGAAGCAGGAGAGGATGAGGAGGAGGGGAGCGACACAACAGGCCAAAGACTCCGCTGACATCCATGGGAATCTGCAGATCCATTCAGCGGCAATTATCAGCATCAATGTGGCGAAGCAGTGGTAAAGCAAGGGGTGGGGGGCAAGGGATGTGGGAGAGTTTTGGGGTGGGGTTGGGCATAATAAAGGGGTTTGGGGGGGAAGGTCTGCCCAAGATGATAATAATGGTGTACCGGGAGAACCAATAGGTTGGAGTGGGAGTGGAAGTGAAAGGGGCGGTGATGTGAGTTTATTTTTAATTATCACAAAGTTAACGTGAGCTTGATCTCATGAGCAAGCACATTCTGATTCAGAGGTGCATCTTCCTTTTCCCCAGATCTGGTCTCTGTGATTACAAGAAAAGTCCTATTTATGGATGTGATGCATCAAAGTAGTATGTTCGATCACATATCCAAATCGGACTCTGTATCAGTGTTCATTATTTAACCTTTAAATCTTTGATTGTGATTTGCCTCCTAAATTAACATCCAACTAAACAACGCCTAGCCCAAATTTGCATCACAGAAGAAAAAAAATGTATTTCCTTCCTATGTGAAATGGAATGAAGTGGCATGGTAAACGTTCTCAAGTCTAGGATGCCAGGCCTTTGCACTCCCCCCCTCCGTTCCCTATATCATACATCACTCTGACAGGCTATTTCACTCCTGGATTCAGAATTCGGGCTGAGAGACCACCTCAAACACTCTGCCTTGTCCCTGCTTGGTGAGAGCGTCACTCCCATCCCGCTGAGCACCACGTTTGAACTTTGGCCAAGTCAGAGAGCCAAATCTGTTCGACAGGGGAAATTATGACAAATGATTTATTCTCTCTCTCCCTTCTTTTTCACTTGAAAATTTAGAAATTTTCCAGCAGAGGGAGATTCGCCACAGCAGCTTGAGCAGCCTGACCTTTTACTGGCTGTTAAAGAGGAACCACTGCATTTAGATGGAAGACTCTAAATTTTCTAGAGATGTGTGTTGCTCATTTCTTCTTTCAGCGAAGAATAAAAAGGTCAAGTCAAATGTCAGGTCAGCACTTGTCCTCTTAACTTGGTGCTCTTCTGGAGTTTACCTTGGTAAACACTGTCAGATGAAGATGTCTCATTATGCCCCTGGTGAATTTAGATAGACGGTGTCAACTTGTCAATAGCAGGGACAAATGATGTCTTTATGTAAAACTGTCTAAATAAATTATTCAGTATGCAGATGGGAGAACAAAGTAATTAAAATAAAATAAAATAACCTGGAAAGTCACAGTATTAAAATGAGATATCTTTAAAAATTGTAAGCGTTCCCCTTTAAAGTATACAGACAGTCATGCTGTGTAAACTGTGTAATATAAGATAGATATGAAAAGTTGTGGAAAAGTTCACAAACTTTTAAAAACATCTTTGCTTCTTAAATGTAAAATGTTATCAATGTTTAAGTAAAAATATGCTCCTGCTTTGATGTATAAGTTTACAGTACATTACACTGTTGCATTATTATTACATGTGCATTACTGTTAATGCAAGTTGGATCGAGATGAAAGTGTTTTGTTTCTCAAGTGTGAATAAAGATTATTTTCATTATAAGGTCATTTGCTGACAGGTTTCTGCTTTCTGTCTGGTTGTTTTATTAGTAAGAATAATGTCAACATTAATTATTGTGAGAAATGGCTTTAGTTTATTTGAAAGAAATAGCTATTAGTTTATAACTTAAGATATGAGATCCATTTTGGAAAAGAACAATAAAGCAAGAAATCAAATGTATCTCAAATTTAAACTTAAGTGCGGGAGTTTTCATTTTTTTGACATTCAAAAAGCTTATTGTAAGCTCATATATATTTCCTTCTAACTATCACCCAGCTTATACTGAAACCTTCATGGCTTCAAAAATATAATTGATTACAAACACTTTGAATGCACCTTTTCATATCACAGTCATCAAACATTTGTTGAATCCTGTAGCAAAAACCAGTATTGCCCTTTCGTTTGAAACCAACCATACTTTACATACAACTCTCATCTCATCAGTACAATAAACAACACAACTAAAGAAATATGGAAAAAGTTGAATCATCAATTGTTACCATCATGGGGCAGTGACGGTCAGTCATAACATCTGCAGCCAGATGTGCCTGCCTTCAGATCAGATTTTACATGACATCCTCAGATGCAGTCAAAGTATTTGGCATTTTCATTACAAAGTAGGCCCTGATCCTGTTATGTTGCATTGACCCGTGTGACAGCGCGCTGCCTCCCACACTGCAGGAATCCATCGGTCAGGGAATGCAGTGACCCCCTGACACATACACACACAAAGTTCCTTTTTGCATGCAGCACTTGAATTTCGTTTCCTGATGTGTAAAGCTGGCAGAGGGGTGAGGAACAACAAGAACTCACACATCCATCTATCACAATGATAGCACAAACAAGATGGCGGTACTGTGTCAAACGTGCAACGGCGCTGTATACAACTGCTTTCCTACTGTGTCTCCTTTGCATTTCTCCTAATCTTATTTCTGTAAAAATCTGGATGGATAGTTCCTTTTGCACATACTCACTGTCATGAATGGACATGTAGTTCAGATAGCCAAACGTTGGGCCAGATAAGAGCTGTCATTCCTGTGTGGAGGCTGGTCGATAGCCATCAACTCCAAGGGTAAAAAGCCTTTGTTTATACAGACAGTGAGACCCTCAGCAGAATCCACGGCTTCACCCCACTGCAAATGCATCTGCACAACGATAAGTGTGAGACAGCTATATTTCCACATGCCGATGAAAACCACATACATGAAAAACAAAACAACTATCCATTTTTCTTCTGCTTTTTCTGCGGGATCAGGAGCACTTTTATCAAAAAGTTTAATAGCCTTAAAAGGAAGAACTGTACAAATTTAAACAGACTCTATAGTACAACAGCAATTACCTAAAACTCACATCCAAGTGATTAATGGCTGATAATGCTACCCCCAATTGAAGGTAAAAGTTCAATTTAACTTGCATCCTGTGTGCGCCGAAATCAGAAGAATCTGACACATACTTTGGCTCGCTTTTATCTTGAGACAGAGTATGATCAAAATACAGCAGACTCAGGCGTTTTGTTCCCTTGTGTTTGTATTTCAAAGGCAGCTTTGTCTTCCTGTTCATCCTGCTTGAAACAGAGCCCAGAAAGTTGATGTTGCACGATCTTATCAGGGAGCCCCACAATGTCCCTTTCCTCGGCAGAAATTCCAAAGGTATCCTACCTCGAAAGTCCTGCGGTTGATACAATGTCTATTTAGTTCTATTTCTCGGTGCATCAAGTTTACAAGCATAATGACCATCACATTAGATAATTCTCATATTTTTCCTTCAATACCCCTTTTTGCTACAGAATAATAGACCTCAGAGACTTTTTAGCATTAATTGTGGTGCAATGAAAGGTAACTTTCATAAAATGCAAATATTAGCATAGCTCAAATGAATAGCTTATTTGTGAGGCAGATGGTGTAAAGCTGGAGGGTCAGTTTGTTTGAGCACTAGTTTTGTCTTAATGTAATAATATAACAGTAATTCTAGTATTTATTTAAAAAATGTCTGGACGGGACTCAGCGAGTCCATTTGTAAAAGCTTCACAGTAATTATGCTGAGTTACTGCACAGTGTTTACTTTTTACTAAATGTAAACACAGTTTGCCCATTTAAAGGGAATTTTATTTACTTGAAGAAAACTGTTTTTTCCCATCTGTCGAGGTTCTGGAGTGAAATGCAGCAGAAGCTTCTGTCAGTGGCAGCATACTGATTATATCTGAGAGAGTGACTGGGAGCTGTGTGTCCCACACACCACTCTGAAAGCACTATTGCAAGACTCTTTCGCCAAATTGCTTATTACTGTGACCATCATTGTATATATTGCTCAACATGAGAACATGCAGGAACCTCTCAAAGTACATTCACTGCTTTGTTTGTGTGCCACTGTCAGGTGTGTTGTTATATGCTTTCTTGCATGCTATTATTCAACTCCTTCTGTGAAGTTAATTGTTCTCACTTGTAGTTGAAAAGCATTCCCACGTTGAATCCTCCTGAGAATCACAGCTAGCAAATCATCCCATCTCCGCCTGAAGAAGCTTGAATGAGTGTCATCTTTGCAGTTAAGAACAGGCCTGCCTTCTCATGAGTATATAATAGAAATAATTTCTGGTCTCATTTGAACTCACTATTAGTCTATGAAGGAGCACTTATGTTCTGTGCTGTGAGAATGCAGAATTCTTACCTCTGAAATAATCAATTTTCTCCCCCCTTAGTTGTGTAACCTGTACTCACCCCCCAGAAAAGAAAAGAAAAAAGAAAACTCATCCCATTGCTGGGTTTTTGCTCAACATATATCGAGAACAACAGCATGAAACAAACCTTGTATCAAGCAATCTTTCCTGTTTTGATACAGTCTTCTCATTTTTCACCTCCGGCATCCATTGAAGGCACCTGGGAACTCCCCTGAGAAAGAAAGCGCAAGATAATATTCAGTATTATAGAAATGGGGAAGTGACAGAGACTTTGTGGTGTAGACTGGGGAAAGTTTAGCTATCTGAGGAATCCCTCCAGCGTTGCATTTATTTAGCTGTTCCTCATATGCTGGAGTTACTCAGCAAGGCATTGGACTTGGGTGTGAATCTGTGGGTTTACAGCTGGAGCCAAGCTTCGCATAATCACATGATTAGGGTGATAGCCATAATGACAGCGGTGTTGGGGTTATCAAGAGGTTACGATCGGCTAAAGTGGAGCTTGGGTTTATTGCCACTGGGGGGACCGCAATGTTTTTCAGCTTTTGCATCTAGATATTATTCAGAAATTTGATATAATTTAAAACCATTTAAAAAGAGTTTTTCACACAGCCTCCATGGAAGTGATAAAATCCAAATTCTTATGAGAGGAATATCTTTAAATGAACATTTGAGAAATGCTTACTGTGATTGATTACAGAGAGTGTGGGATGGATGGGAGCGAAAGTGTGTCTTGGGACTGGTGCACATCCTGTCAGCTGAGCTCTTTCTACCTCTCCCTCCCTCTTTCCCTCTGCTGCTCCTCTTAACAGCTGGTGCTCCCAACTGCATGCAGGGTGATGTGTGGGTTGAAGAAGTCTCTCCTCAGAGTTTCCAGCTGAATCGGGGCTCGGCCTGGAGTGGTGCTTTGGGGTTACCTGACCTTTTGGCCCCCAGGTTAACCTCTCAGCTTCATCTCTCCCCTGGGCCAAACCCATTGCCATACTGAACACATTAACCCAGTGACCCCCCGTGTCCTGCTCACTGTTACACAGGACACTTCATTTTCAGTCACTAATAACAATAGCTATTATTTTATGCTTTAGGATGCTCATATGGAAGTGGAGTGTGATGTAACACAAGTAAAGTGAGGATTGGACTATATGCATGTGAGAAAAGCATTCAGGGCATTCTTACTAATAGAGAACCGGGGCATTTTAGGACACAGTTGCACCAAAAGACGGCTCAAAGTCTGTTCAGCTAGAATTAGTCGTATCTACTTGGCAGCTCCTGATTGAAGCTGAAAGCTGAGTTTCCAAGGCGGCAGGCTGCAAGGCTGCCAGGCTGGTCAGGTGGGGAGCTCAAGGCTGGGTGACTGCCGCAGGGTAGCACCACTCCTCCCTTAGCCCCTGATCTGCCCAGCGTGCACAGGACTTAGGGCAAAAGCCGGGGATTATCTCCACTGCACTTCCACCTCTACCACCCACCGCCTCCTCGCAATCAACACCATGCACTGCTTTACCTTCTCCGTGTCCCCTAACCTGCGACTGCAGAGAGGACACCCACTTGCACTCATCGTTTTCATATCATTCCCTTAATATTTTGGCTCAGTTCAAGCCCCTGTAGCATTTTATAGTTGACTTTCCAGCACCTGATCAGCATTTTGCTTCATTAGCTGAACAGCAATACTTGGTTTCTGATGGGATTTGAATCCCTGTATTTTATTTTTCTAATGGAACAGACAGGAAACAATTCCTGTTGTTTTCATGTTCTTTCTAATTCCTCATCGGTTACTCACCCTCACATTCACGCATCACTCTCTGATCCACTCAGACAGCCTTTTGCAAAGAGACATTCTGTAAGACTGACATACACTTCCAGTCAAACACTGCATAGTTTGGACACATTTTCTCATTAATCTAATGGTAAAGTGTGTCCAAACCTTTGACTGGAAGGGTGTAAAGATAAGAGACATAGTTTGATTGTGCCAGAACTCTGAGAACTTGTGTTGTGTATTCAGTATCTATATACAGCGCTAGGCGACGCTGTGGAGCAGTGTTATGGTATGTATGTATGTTGATGTGTAGAAGAAGAAGAGAAGAGAAGTAAATAAGCGGTTAAACTACACGCTGGTCTTGGTTCATGATTTGATCGCACCGTTCTACATACGAGCACACAACAACTTGTGGAATGAAAACATAAAGATGTTGTTTCTGTAGTGTAGATTTTACCCAATATGATCCAGATTCTTTCTATAAAAAATTATATTTGTAATTGCACGTATACAAGCAGTTCTACACTTCCTCAGAATCTTTCATTTTGCCTCGTGCTTCTCCATGTGTCTTGCACAGAGAGAACGCTACAGCACCGCCTCAGAACCTCACTCGTTCTCATGATGTCATATATGAGCACTGACAAGCATCTTGTCTCTGTGTAAGCTGAAACAACAAACAGTAGCTGAGAGAGATAGCTACTGATAAAAACACCACAACAAATCTGCCTTCCCAATCAGATGACATCAGTTTGCCTCCAATTGACCCTGTAATGCTGCAACAAAAAGTTGGAGAGATACAAGAACACAAGCTTCATCAAACATAACATGATATGATACAGTCCAGTTGAAAAGGGAATAACACCGATTAAGGAAATTACCACATTACGTCAGGAGAGAGATGGATCACTTACAATTACTCAGTATAGGTGGAATTCATTTCTGTCTTTCAGGGGTTTACATCGGTGCTGCGGCAGCTTTACAATACTTTTTATATTTAAACTGCCATTTGCCAGACAGCTTCCTTTTCTTATGCATTTCTCTTTATAGTGTTGCTGATGTGAATTAATACCAAAAAGATTGCAGTCCTAATGAAAGATATAGAACAAGTGATCCCCTCTGCTCAGATTTAGGTGTGCTCAGCAAGGTAAATGGCCTTCAAGAAAGTGAATCTATCGCTACATACAACTCATCTTGGCTCATTGCCAGGGTGAACGTTCCTATATGTGTGTGCTTATGTATGTATACAAGACTGAAGGGTAAAGCGCATTGTAAACAAATAATGGGCTTGATGCCAGAAAAGATAAATACAAAGACCTTTGGGGAATGTGGCAATGATGGCGGTGGAAACAATGATGACATTATTTTAGCTGAAATTGAGAGCCACCGGTTTCATGGAAATTTGTTTCTTTAGTTCAGATGGAAGACAAATAGGAGGAGGGGCTAAAAGGTTGGTAGGTGAGGTGGAGAGGACTTTATATGATAGTATGCATATGAGATTTGCTGTGATGGATGTGACATGAGAGGGAATACACGTCCGTCTTTGCTATGCAGTTGTGCATAACGTGCATGGCATATCTAAATGCAGAGCATGGAGGCAGATCATAGCGCATTGTATAGAAGATTTATCATAAGATATCCAATCTACCTTCACCTTCTCTCCATTCCTTTGTCTCCTTGTTCTCTGTAAACCATTCTGCAGGCACGTAGCCATTGCACCCCTCCCTCCACCTGCCCTTGTCTGCAAACACATTGTCCTCACACACAGCTGGCAAATGGCCATGTAAGTGCGGAGAACATATTTGCCTGCATGACCGAATACCAACACCTGATAGACTGTTAACGCACAATGCTGGTCGGGAATTACAGGCATTAAAGTAGCAGCTGTGCAGCTTTACGTTTCAGTGCCACATATCATTTAATTTGCCAAAAACTACAGATACGCAGACCATTTAGACCAGCAACCCAGATTAAAAGTCAAGTTTGCTCTGGATCCTAATTTTCATCAGAAACACATGTTCGGCAGAGCTGAAACAGAATGAGGAAGTGTTGCGGGTGACGCAGGAAGTTTAGACAAAGATGTTTAATCTACTGCTTCAGCCAGATTAGGATTTACAAAAGACAACACATTTATCTGAACTGGTTTCAGGCTTGACGATCTTTGTCATATTAATCTTGCATTTACTGCCCTCGTAGTTGGCAGTGAGCGCTCAGCAATCCATTGTTTGAAGCTTACAGAAGATTTAGCAAAGCAACCTCAGCCCAGATGAACTAAGATTCACGGTGCATGACTGACGTGTAAATACAATGCACGCAGAGACATGCTTGCACAAGGGTTAGCCCGATTCAACCACTTTACTTTTATGGTAAACTATGGGTCTTTTGCTACCTGCAGTTTGAAATGAAACCAAAGGCCTTGCAGTCTAGGTGGGCTTACTGCGTTAGCTTAGCTATGACAACACCTGGGACTGTTTAGCATCCTGGCTGGAGGGAGAAAGAGCTGCTGGAGAAAGTTCAGCTCTGTGGGAGAGGAGTGAAATTTACAAAGAGAGAAAGGGCTTTCTAATGTAAGCATGACGGGAATGCTGCCACATGTCCCATGTCAAAACTACAAATCAATTCACACATAATGTCTCACTTAGTATATATCATGTACGGTGTCATTCACAAAGTTCACAAGCCGCAAAAAGTAATAGAAACACAGGTAGGCTATAAAACATTAGCAAGAATTTGAAAAAAGAATGATTAGCCTATAGCTACTATTTACAATGGCAAACAAGCGTGATAAAAATATCTTTTGTATGTACAATATGACATGTGTGCTGTATAGAAATGCAGTTTCAGTTGTCTGGCTTGTGAAGGAGTTATGCACCTTTAAAGCTACCAGAGGATGCCCTGCGACTGTTACACCCTCACCGAGATTAGAGCTGGATTTTAGATGAAAGCACACTGTTTATCCCGTTCATTAATCAAACATTTCTTTCCTTCAATCATTTTTTCTTTTCTTTCTCACATGTCTTTGAACGGGATGTGTTCTGTCATCACTAAAGCTTATTCATGAAGGATAAAGTTTCTTTATCTTTCCATTTTCTACCCTGTCCAGTTTTACTTTTCATGTTAGTGCAAGGTTAGAGAAGTGATTGCACCTCAACAGCCAGTTGGATGCAATTCTTGTTCTGGCTTCAGTACTGAAGCATGGCAGCTCCATTTTTATTTTGCATACTAAAGCACTGGGTCAGAAAGAGGGGCTTCTTACTTTCGACAGTCATACCAGACACGGGGTAAGCCCTTTTTGCTGCACGGAGCAGAGCATTGCTCCAAAGAGTATTTTGACCTGACGAGACGACCACAAGCACTTGGCTGGCTCAGAGTTTTTTTTTTTTTGGGCTGCAATTCCACCTCCATGTTCTGGGCTCCATTTTGGTTTTCTTGATCTGTCTCAAACAAAACCACAAAAGTTAAGGGTCTGGTGCAGGGAGACTGCTGAATAGCCCTGCAGCTCCGAGGCAGTGAGGTCATGGACTATATGCCCCAGCCTAACACTTGGCATATTACATGGGAACTGTTTTTGAATCTCTCTCAGCACACTTACTTCCTACTCCCTCTTCTTCTCCTTCGTCTGTTCTCATTCGTCCTCGGTATCATCCAGCTTCCTTTCTGGAATCTGACATACTTAACACCTCATCATCCTTCATTCTTCTAGCCTGGAGAAGAAGCAGGGGCACATATGGTATCTATATCATACTTATGCATGACTCATCTTTGAATATCTTCGATTCTCACCCATGCATACAGTATCAGCTTTCCCACATGCCATGACATGAGGTGTAAACGTAACAGCATCACTACCAAATGGGCTATAGGGTACGGCTTCTCTATTTCAGTACATTTATGTTAAGAAGGGTGTCGACTCTTAAGCTAAACCTCTTGCGGAATAAGAAGGCACCAAATCCCACATGTTTCTTTTTCTCTGTCTCATTGACCTTTTTTTTCAGATTGAATTTAGAAAGACATAAAGATACATGGATTTACTGCCTGGTGAGGGTGTTTACATGTTTAGAGTAGAGATTACTCTCAGGGGCCAGGAGGAAGAGAAGTGGCAACAGAGCATGTCTTTAGTTTGACATAGTCGCTCGGTCAAACATATGCCAAGTAACTGTAAATACGAAAGAGGAGAACTTTAGATTTCCTTCCACGTGTGCTATGCAGTGACTTGCAAACTAAAGAGAGTTACACTCCCACAGATCGGTTACTGCCTGGGCAAGCTCCAAGGGCAATTTTCTTGTACCATATTAGCAATATCCCTCTGTTTTTCAAACTGTGGTGAACTTTTTATACGTGACAAGACATGCAAGTTTTGGGAACATATTCCTTGTCAGTCATACATTACCTTTTTTCCAGCACTTTCACAGACACAAAGGTGCCAGCATTGTTTCTATAACGCTTCCTCTCCTCAAGCTTTAAATCTTTATTTTACAGTGAGAGAAAGAGAGGGATGAAAAAATAAAAAACCTCACTTCTTACATTAGAACGTGTCATGTTTCTGTTTCACACAAACAGCCCCTTGTCTTTCAGTGCAATTTACCTGTCCTGTAGCCATAAGGGCTGTTGTTCCCCTTCGCTTTGTCAGGGCACACGGCACAGTTCACTGGGAGGACAGGCTTATTTAGATGTTGTCTTGAGAATGAAACAGGACTTGCATGCATAAGCCAAACTCCTAAAAGCACACACTGTTGGTTGGAAAACATGAAATAACTGCTGTTAATGTGAAAATTTTTCAAGACAGACTGCTTATAAATATATTATGATACAGTACAGGACATGACTACAGTTTGTGGCCTAGTAGGGAGTACTGTTGAGTCTGATACCACAGTTGTGTCCCACCCTGCTCTGACTGCCTACTTGTGTCTAAAGCCTCAGGCCAAAAGTGTATGAATAAACAGCACACTGCTCAGACTTGTTTGACCTGTCACAAAAGCTGGAGAGTATCACTCCAAAAGAATTGTTTGCACAGCCATATCTGATGTGTGTACACTGTTTGTTTGTGTTTGCACATTTCCATGAACTCATATGTATGTTTGAGAGCTGTGAACAAAGGTTGCTGATTGAGGGAAGTAAAGTGAAATTGTGCATCATGCTGCTTTTGGATGTTGGATGTGAATATCTTGACAACGGCTTGTGAACAGATTGGATCCAGCAAGCTGTTCAAACCTCTTACATGCCTCGAAATGTAACAGTTTTATTGTGGATCACTTGAAAAGCCTGACTATGAATCTGTCACCAGATTGCAGTCCGTCCAAATCTTACGAGCTACTTTATTATCCCATTGCCATAGAAATTAAGAGAGAGATTAAGAGAGGAAAGAGAATGAGAGGAAAGAACTTGCGAGGGGGTTGCCAAGGTTTTATGGTATTATCCTGCTTGTAAAAGAACAGTGGTGATGATTTCACATGAGTGGAAAATTATTCATAATGCAAGTAGCTGCGGTGTGACAACTCTCTCAGAGGTTCCCCGTGATGAGAATAATTTGTAAACATACTGGATTGTCACAGTATGTTTACAATATTGCAAAGCTTAGTAGAGGTAGAGTTAAGCTGAGTAAAAATCTGTAACTCATTTCTGAAGAATTTGAACAGATGTAGGAATTAAAGATGGCAGGCCGTTTAGTGCTTCTCTGAGTTGATTTGCAGCTCTGGATTTTCTGGAGATGTAAACACGACTGACTGGTTCAATGTCCAGTATCGAGCTTATGCTGTGCCCAGTGTCAGCTGAATAAAATGCAACTTATAGAGATGCACATTTTTTTGTACACACATCAATGCAGTGACTTTCTCAAAAATGTGAATTGTAAAGAGCAGCACTGTAAAAATCCCTTGTCAGTTTATTGCATTGCATTACTGTTGGGTAAAAACTTGACTCTTACTGTAGTTGAAAGATTAAAAACACCCTCTCTACCAAACTTGTAAAAATTATTCTCCACTTCTGACATAATTGATTCTATGAGCATCTAACTTCTCTGAACCCCATTTGCTGAAGCTTATTGGTTTGAACTCATGAACTCAGCTCATTCAGTTCAAAACCTTAGCTTGGAGCACATCAAGAAGTGTTGTCTCCTGATTTTTAATCTTGTGAACCCTACAAGAATGCAGCTGCCTTGTGAAGGAAATTTATTGTGAGATGCTTATCTTTTCTAAGCCCTTTAGACAGAACTTCAAGCAACATTAAACATCAACAGAAAATTCTACAATGTTGTTTTGTGATGTTTAGGTCTCTGTATCAGAAACAGAATTACTTTATTAATCCCAGAGGGAAGTTGTTGCATTGCAGCGCTCCTTCAAACAGTTAAATGCACAGATACACAATAAGAGAAAAGGAAACAAAAAATACACAAATAAGAGAGCAAGAGAGAAGTAGAGTAAGGTGCTAAACGAGATAAGGATAAAAAACTGTAAATGATACAGCAAATATGGTCCTCAAAAAACAGCTCGAGCGGCACTGGTGGGAAGACAAAGTTCAGAAATGAGACTTTAAATCAACTTCATTTTTTCTATTAACTATCCGTTTTGCTTCATGCTTCACTTACTTTCTGTTGGATTTGGACCATACCTCTTTCTGGTTAGATTAAAGATTACTTGCCAGTTTGAAAAACCTTATCACATTGTAGGTTTACTTTACGCAATGACCGTAAGCTACATTATTTTACTGTATTTACCCAGATTTGCTGATAGTAAAGCTTTGTTCTCTGCTGAGATTTGAAAAAATATATAAATGGGAAAAGTAGGACTAATGATATGTTGGAATCTTACTATTTTTAAGCCCGTATATTATAATTGTTGTGGGAAAAGGACCAAAATAGAAATAGTTTGACCAAAACACTGAACATAAAAATCCTAAAAAAAACATTAGCACACAAATAAAGACCACAACAAACCTATAAACCATGACACAGAAGTGCTTTTCGGTGTGGACCAGCATCTCGGCATCTACTGTATGAACATAAGACTGTTGCATGTAAGAAGTAATTACACAAATTTATTGATGACATATGTGGCATTTTGTCAACTGGATGATTAAACTTAACATATTGAAAATATTAATAATGAATGAAATAAGAAGAATGCAACTGGGTATCAGGCCAAATATCTGATGATGTCATTCAGTGTTTGAGAGACTGAGCGATGATTGTGTCATTGTCTGTCTGCAAAGAAAACAGAGAGCACTAAAAGTGTTGATGTATTGCTGGCTAAATGCATAGCTTCTTTGCACATTCACGTTTGACTTTGTTTTGTTTTGCTTTGTTTTATGCGAGACGCATCCCCATGCAATAAATCAAAGTCATGTTTGATGTCAGGAGTCAAAGATACTTGTCAGTGATTGCACTTTGAACTTCGACTGCCATTAAGTCCTCCCTTCATCTGAGAGTCGCTCCACAGACACATTTGTTTCTTGTTACGTGGTATCTATGCAAACAGGCCACTAATCAGAAAATCTGAGTCATGCAGAGCGCATAAGCTGACAACTTGTGCCCAGTAAACTATGCCGAGTGGGTGACACACATGAACCAGTTTGTGCTACTTTATGCCACACTCACATAACCTTTATCCACCACTATTTGCTCTGACATTATAGTGAGTGACAGGGGTAATGGTGGGATGTACCTGCCAACTTAACTGTATAAGGACAAATGCAACATATGCATGTACGTCTCCTTGCTTGTTAAGCTGTCAGAAACCTTTTATTCTTGTGTTCTTTAACATGAAGTAAAAATGGAAGTTGGACAGTTTTGAGAAGATTCCTAGTTACTTATTGCAGAGCAAGAAAAATCAAAGCGACATTGCTTGAGCGTTGAAAACTGGAGCTGCTGCCCGTAAGTGGCCCAAAACGATTGAGGTTATGGAGAGAAAACCGGCATTGGAAAGCGTTTCAGTGGTTTGACAAAAGAAATGAGAGCTAGAGGTGGAGTGATGAAGTGCTACTAAATAGTGGGGTGGCATTCTGCTCTGACACAGGCCTGTCAGCACTCCCAGCAGCCATGTCAGAGCGCCGCCATCGCTATGGTGACAACAGAATGTTTTCCTTAATAATAGTCAACTGTAAGCCCGTGAGCATCCTTGTGCACATATACACTTACTCAGACATTAACAACACCTGTCAACCCCCCTCCCTCCCCCCTTCCCCCGCTTAAACCTGATGAGCTCACCAGCTACTGCAAAGAAATGTAAAGGCATATATCTGGAGCGCACACACCAACACACACACAGACACGCATCCTTACAGAATGTGAGAGCAGTCAACTTTGGAAAAAGCGCTTTTAACGAAAGAGGGCCTGTAAGTAAAGAGTTATGACAAGGAGTCTGTCCTCTTGTCTCCACATGACAAAACAAAAAGCTTACGTACACTCGGTGGAACTCGGGAAGAGAGCGAGAGGAAGAAATTACAGATATTGTTCATGGAGGGATGTTTGGGAGCCTGCATCTGATGTTATCACAGCCCATCCGATGATATCTCCCCTCGAAGTAGCCTGTTGAGATGTGCAGCAGAGAGGGAAGGAAGCTTGGTCACGTCTCATTGCTGTAAGCTGGATAACACGCAGCTCCTTACGGTGGAGGGCAGATCCGAAATCCCCAGCTTAACTCCTCTGCAATGTCTCCTTTTTCTTTTCAGTTCCCAAGACGCTCCCTCACTTCCGGTACATGCCATCTCGCAATCATATTTGCGCCATGATGAAATGGATATGATACCAAAACGGCATGATTTACTGACATCCATATCATCCATGCTGTCATTATCGAGGAGTAAATCTGCCCTCGGCTGACTTCATGTTGGTCTTAGAGCAACGGCGGCAATCATAAAATGTGTTTTTTCATGTTCCTGTAAGTGTACGCAAACAAATGATAGCTTGTGACTCTGCTTATTAAGCTCGAGTACAGAAGGTGTTCATTAAAGCTGAAATTGATATGGCCTTCTATCTCCAGTTGCTCAATGTCTTTGTTGTGTATGGGAATGGCTGTGTAACCCAGAGTGCTTGGCAGTGCAGCAGCGGCTCGTTTTGGCTCTGTGGCCTGTTGTGTCTTTGTCAATCACCTGGCCCTGGGAGGAAATGGCTGTGTGGGACAGCAACATCCTGGCAAGGACCTGAGACAGCTGATACCATGGGAATGTCTATGAAATGGAAACTCAGGCCACCTATATTAGTGCACTGCATTGTTGTGTGTAGAATATGCGGTGTAAGCAGAGTTTTCGATGTGTAGGGGGAACCTGTCAGAGCCTTTGTTGTTTTAATTTGTTGAGAGGGGATGTGTGCATTGGCGTGATCTGTGTTTGCATAATTGGTACTCTCCATTATTTATTCCTCAGGTCCTGAGCTCATTTGACATTTGCATGCCAGAGGCACATTTATTGTTGGAAAGTCCAGCTGATGATCCAAAGTCTCATAGAGTGCAGAATGTCATGCAGTGATAATGCCAGAAATCCCATGCTGCATTTAATGCTACGCCTCAGTAACCGTCAAGTTTTGGGACAAAAATATGGGGGTGAGAAAGACGGCAACAAAGAGCAGAACCGAAAAAGAAACAAAAAAGCTTGATCTCTGGAGCTCCAAAAAGAAGGATTTTAATGTCCATGAGCTTATTGATGAATACTTCCTTGCTGCAATGTCCATGAATGTATCATATGTGAAAATGTGGGTTTTTTTAAAAAAAAAAGCTCCTGCATTGAAATGTTGCCCCCACTGGAATTCTAAGATTACAGGAAATATCGGAAAGCTTTTTGGAAGGAAAGTGCCCGCCATCATCGGCAGGTCTTTTGTGGCTGTCAGCAGCATTTCCTCACACGCCATTATCACTTTGCAATAAACACATCCACCTCCAAGTGTTATTCACATGTGTGTCCGTATATATTGCCTTTAGAGTGTCTGTGGATTCTCGGAACTGTGTTGTTTGTAACACTGAGTTCAGATCGAGGCGAATTTGCAACAAAATTATATTTTACTTGTCATATGGTTGCTGGGTTTGTAACTAGCAACAAGTGACCAATAACGTAGCAGCTTGGCTGAAAAATAGTTTCCAAATATTTTTTTTATAAAATATAAAACATGTTTCCAATTCAAGTACAGAGCTAAAACTGCCTAATGCTTTTACTTATTACATTTAGAACTTTACATGTCATTTATGATCTGAACAAGTTAGCAATGCTCTTCACATGAAAAACAAGCCAGCAACATAGCAACATTGGTCTGGCTAAAGGAGAATCCATGTAGTTTGTCATCATTTAAGCAAAAGCATGGTCATGATCCCATAATCACTCTGAAGTTACTTAACAAAGAGCAGGCCCTGCAAGTAAATCTGATTCAAAGCAATTTGTAGTTATAGGGAGCTGGAAAGTGGAAACTGATACCCAGTATGAGACTAAAGTTCCACCGTATTTAAGAAAAAGTGCGTGTTCCTATACTTTAAGGTCTGTTCTTCTTCCATACCATGTGCTCTGCAGACTGAGGAGTTTAGACACACGTTTGGCACAATTTGTCATGATAAAAAGGAGGCTTTAGTAAAGTAGGCCATGAGTCAGAGACAGCAGTGTGTGCAGTACAGGTACAGTAGAGGTGTTCATCAGCTGCATCTAAGAATCAGGAAAAAAAACAACTCTTCAACTGCTCTGAGGCCATTTCTTTTGTATTTTGAACAAATTAAACTTATTAAACCTATTAAACCAATACATTAATCAATACTCTGTTAAATATTAAATAATTCTTAATACTAATACGTAAAAACTGGGGCAGCAATGGCTCAAGTGGTAGAACAGGTGGTCCAATGAGCCAAATTCTGCTTCTGCTGCAGTCAACTGTAGTTGTCCTTGCCTCCAGCGTTGGCATTGCTGGTGAACTCAACTATAAGTTGCTTTGGATAAAAGTATTTGCTAAATGACTTTATAGTATAGTATAGTATAGTATAGTATAGTATAGTATAGTATAGTATAGTATAGTATAGTATAGTATAGTATAGTATAGTATAGTATAGTATAGTATAGTGTAGTATAGTATAGTATAGTATAGTAGCCTATAGTAAATAATTAAATAAGTAGGTTGCTAAAGAGCAATAAGTTGGAGATGATTTCATTAGATTACAGTTAAACACACAAATATTGCAAGTGCTCTGATCTGATTATTCCATATTATATTCAGGCTCCTGTAAATATAATTTGGAAATAATGTTTCCCATGGTGGACATTTCATCAGTTAAATCAGATGTCTAATCTTCACGAGACACTTTGACATCACTGCTATGGGCTGAGCATGGACACACGCTTTCACTTCTCATTATTTTCTCATGTCTGTCTGACATGAGTGATATCATTAAGACACATTTTCCAGCAACCTTAAAAGGGGAAGTTCTGTGTCTGTCACTGCGCCTAAATACACCTTCCATTTTTTCATTTCCGCTGTGACTTGACGTAATCAGTGCGGCGGTTTCCTGCAAAGTGGCATGCTTTTGTAATCTATGTGGCCTGTGCTTCTCTTTTCCCTAACTGGTTGGGAGTGTCCTGTGGCTTCACTGAGGTGCAGTCCCTTTGCCACAGGGAGTACACATGTTACATATTCTCAGCTCCTTCTTGGAGAGGAAATTCACAGTTTCTGTCTCAGCAAATTTACTCTTGTTCCGATCTCTAACCTGGCCTTTTGCGTTTTGCGCATGTGCTGTCTACACGTGAGCAGGAGTTAAAAAAAAATTCCAGTTGCTTCCATAAGTGTCAGTAAATATCGGTGTCTTTTTCTATTTTAAAAAGGTCAGCAATCTGACAAGAACAGAACCGAGAGGCAGTTTCAAATGCTTTCCCGTACACTACTAAAATTCATTGGACATTAAAAAGGTCAAAAGTTATGGAAATTCCAGATTCACTTCGTAGATTACGCGTTTTTTATTAGTGATGTGGAGCAGTAAGGCTCTCAGAAGTAAATTATCGCATATAACTTCATGCATTTATATCTTACATGTGTGACCAGGCAAACAAGCATGCAGACATAAAACAAGAAGTATTTAAACCTTTGTAAGTCACTGTTCTGAGAGCCAAATTTATGGTGAGAACTCAGCAGTGAGCAAGCAAGTAGAAATGTAGGATGCTCTCTGAATACCAATTTTGGTGCCATAAGCCCAAAAGCCAGGCAACCGGGCAGCAGAATCCGTTGTTGCTAGAGCAACATCACAAAATTGACCATTTATTTGTCTAACCAAGCTTGTTTTTATCACCACTATTTGCATAATGCATAGATAATAGCATTGAGCAACAGAAATAGTGACCCCACTGGCAAGGTTGTGCTGCTGTGAATGGAAAGTGGGAAGGATGGAAAAAATGAAAATAGCAGGGGCAATAACAGCCTGAACAAGCCGAGCCAGGAGCCTGACATCTCAGGTACCCATTCTTGCTCATTTTGCCAAGCACTTACTTCACTCCTGTTCATAACAGTGGGTGTGTGCGTCACAAGAGGTACAAGAGGTCATCTCAGACAAAATCATTCCCAGGTCTCCCCATAAATAACCTTCATGTTATTCTTATTAGTTTTTTTATTCATTCTTTTAGTAATCCCATGACCCTGAAGACGGAATGAGTCAGGATTAATCCGTAATGTATGTGCTGTATAGGTCGAAGGTTTCCATGTTGCAGAGCTAGCCTAAAGGAACTGGGCCAACTGCCAAGAGAAGGTGATTAGGGTTTGTCTGTTGACAAGATCCCAAGGCCTGACAAAGAGAGGTAAATTTTATTCTAGGATTATTTCAAATGGTAAAATATAAAAGCACCAACCCAAAAACATTTCAGGGGCAGAAAACCGAAATCTGATTGTTTACACACCCTTACAGCACTGCAACAATCTGATTTATTACTTTTTCACATCACTGTCAGCTCTTTTTTCTCTTGACCATATGGCATTACATTATAAAAAAACAAGGTCAAACATGGCTTGCTTGCAGGGTGGAATATGTCCACTGGAGAGGTGGAGTTCTCATAGTATAGAGATACGGATGATGTGATTTAAATACGTCACTGGTGCTTCCCCTTCTTGGCTGTGTTAGGTCATTGGTGGCTTACATGCTTTGATGGGTCTTACGAAGTCTCCGAAGTAAAAAAAAAAAAGTATGACCTAATTTTGGTTAAAGCCAGCGGACCCACTGCTGCAGCAAAGCCTGGTGAGTCTTGGCAAGGACTTCACTGGGCTGCTGTGTGCTGGGGTGGCAACAGCTGGCTACTGCCTTTCAGTTGACTGTCGAAAGCAAGCAAGCATCTTAGTGATGAGATTAAAAAAACAAAATCATGATATGAGTCCAAATCCAAAATATAGTGATGAAAATTAAATCTGCATAATAATTTGTTCTGTTATGAAGCAAAGTTCCACTGTTACGGTAAACTGTTAGTATTTTAGCAGGAAATTGCATTAAGATCCTATATAGTTTATCCCCTGAGTATCTTTCCTTGTGGTCCCCATGCAGCTCAGATTTTATTATTTTCTTCACCTTTAATGTATTTTAACTAAAGTATATGACTTAAGAGCATATACCATATCTGCCTAATGGCTCATGGTTTACTGTTACTTTTGCTCTGGCTGTAATGTAAAACAGGTGAGGGAGGAAGTGGCACTTGGGCAGGGCCTGAGTGGCTCACCAGTCTGGAACGGGCAGCGCTTGCCCATATATCCTCTCCTAATCTATTAGCCCTCACCCTGCCCGCAATGTCCCTACCCTCACCCCTTTGCAACCAGACCTGCTCCATTAATGACATCCATTTTGGGAGGCGGTGGGAGAGATCCTTTCATGTGGAAGCGATAAAATAGCTTTTTCCCCGTGCTTTGCAATGGCGCTGCTTTGGGCAGTAGACCATTACTTGAAAATAAACCTAATTATTTTCTGTGCCGCTGCAACTGTGGCCCTGTGTCTCCAGCTGCAAACTCAGGCTCATGCCATGGCCTCAGCTCCCGGGCCTCTCATCTTTGTAAAGTTATCCCAAAGAGAAAGGTTAATTCACTTAACTAATAACTGAAACAATGCTTCTAACTCAAGAACCATAGCCATTATCAGATTGTGTTTACTATTACAATGTGCGAAGTGTCCTCTTTCAGTGCATTAGCTGCAATCTGATTAAAGATACTTAAAAAACATTATCAGGGAATATATCTGGTTAATCTTAATCTAATAATTTCCATTTGGGCATGAATGCATATGCAAATGAGCCTGGAGGAGTTAAATGGGCAAATGATGTAAGTCCGACATGCCACAAACATGAGCCATATGTGTTTCCCTCTTTGTCTGTAAATATAGTCAGATGGCTTTGTTCTTACAGTGCCCCATTGGAGTGGGTTCTGATCAGCTAAAATCCCTTAAGGCAGCCACAGACCTATGCATCTTGCCTGAACCTTGTTTCCTGGAAGATCCTCCTCCTCTGGTGTCCTCAGCCAGATAAGGATGGGGTGTGTGGCAGTGTGGATAGAAGAACTCAGTTAAATATCTGTGACAGAGCCCAGAATAACTGGATTATGGTGAGGAGGTGGACCGGAGGAGCCAGGAGGCATGAGAAGCCACAGTTAAGAAAATGGATAGGAAATAAATCTAAATCCACAGTAAGAAATTTAGCATTCAGTTCAAGGAGCAGTAGCTTGGCTATGCAGGCTTTTGCACAGGTCCATCCACAAAGGAAGTGCCTTAACAGTGGGAAATAGGGCTTATTGCTTGGCAGCTCAAGAGTTTCTCTGGGAATGTGACATTGACAAAAAAGAGAAAATTGCATATAGGTTCTTATAATGCCAATAATAATCACTTTGCACTCCGTCTAGACGAAGAACGGTTAAGTTGGGTGTATGCGGGTGTTTGGGTGCAAGAGGGTGGGTGGGGGCGGCCACTGCTGCAATGGGTGAGTAAAGTGAGCATTCTATTGAGGTCTTAGTTTGGCTAATCTCCCCCATGTGACAGCACAGCCAGATTTGCTGCCATGGAATGCCACAGACTGTTGTGCTGAGGACAAAAAGAGACAGAGGCTTAAGCTACAGGGGGGCAACACTCTGTGGTCCTGGAGAGTAGCACAGCTATGCCAGGGGAGAAAAAAAATATTCTCAGGGTTTCCAAGCACACCCCCTTCCTCTCTTGGGCTCAATTTTCCTCAACTACCCCAGTCGCGAGTAAGAGCCCTCACCACAAACCATGTGTAGGCCTATACTGTTTGCACAATTTACACATGGTTCTTCTATTCTCCCCAACTAAAGGAGGATGATCTAAGGTGATTTGGAAGGTGTCATGCACTCATTTGACACTCCCTCCATTGCTGTCCAGTGCCTACAGTGGTTCCTGCCTTACACCACAGTAATTTAAGTACCACATCTGGTGTACAGGCGTCCAGTCTTCACATGAATACCAGAACCGCGGCAGGGACAAACAGCCCAATTCCTGAGGGTAGATCGCTCATCTAACCTACCGGAATGTTTTTTTTTTCTGCTTTCTTCTTTTGTCTCACACAAAACCTCAAAGGAGCTCGGTGGAAATTGGAGCAACCAATTGTTTTGCCAGTTCAATGTCACCTTCACCATCGTATCTTGAACTCTGGGTTTGTCTGACATGAATGTGACAACATTGACAAGGATTGTCCTTTTGAGGTAAAATGACTTAAATGACTTTAAGTCATTTAAGGGGGTGGGTGGGGGTCACAGAGTCATCAGATTTCTTTGTTACGTACTAAAAAGATTTTAGCACTTGTTTTCAAGGCTTAGCTAAAATTGTATGCCCTCACGCAATATGACTAACCTGTGTCACAGATTCAAAGACTCAGCCTCAATCCCTTAACCCAACCAGCACAAATCCCTTGGAGCCCCAGATCTCCAGTCTGGGCCGGACGTGAGAAACCTTGTTGGGTAACGACATGCAGTTCTGTCAATTTCGTCTCCCCCCAACCCCCCCACACACATACCCCACTTATGCTTTAATTAAAGAAATAATCGGGATTTGCATCACAATGACGTCCTGAGCTCTAACCATTAGCACCCCATTTGCCATCAGTCGTCTAATGAAAATATAACATCACCTAAGCCCTTCTTCACAGATTCTCAGCTTAGCCATAGCAGTCTAAAAGAGAAAGCTTGGACATAAAGTTGGTTTAATTCTTTTGTATGATAAGCATCAGCCCCCTAAATCCAGCCCAGCCAAATCCTCTTGAGAAGCGCTAAGTGGCAGAGCTGAGTGAAGAGACGAGAGTACAGAAGAGGAGAGGAGAGCACACGGGAGCAGAGAGGAGAGAGGATAGGAGAGAAGAGGAAAGTAGAGGAGAGGAGAGTCGGGTCGGTAACCTAGGCATCTAGACCAGGATCAGGTCAGGCTAGACCTCTCCTCCCTCGCCTACCTCCGCCCCAGTGGCCTCCCCCCCTCAGCTGTCCCTGGGCCACAATAGGCTGAGCATCTTTTGTGGCATTAACGGTTTGTAGTAGCAAGAGAACAATGTATGAGAAGTGAGGAGCGCGGGGTTCCCACACACAGGGCCGACATGTCCTCACACCCCCACCCAATCACTGCTCAAAGACGGCAAACCTGCACACAGCTGATTGTAACCCCCCCGCTGAGCCCCCCCACACTACGCATAAAACACGTTTTCCTCCACATGCATGTACAAACACTCACCCGTATTAACCAAACGCTCACACGCACATAAATATACGTTGCAAGTTCGACACAGATATTTGCTCATGTTTAATGCATGAAGAAGAATTTATGACATGGGATAAAGTTGTTGATGCGGCTGCATGTGCACATGCACTCGGACGTGCGCTTAATTGCCTGGTGAGGCCATCGCGAGGTCTGGGGGAAATCCTTTTGTTTCATGACGGGCGAAGGTTTGTCCTGCATCATGATTAATTTGTACTGTCATATGTGGGAGGGCTCGTCCACCAGGGGGGCTGCAGGGAGGGAATGTCACTTACCCAACTTTAGGTTTCTTCTCATCCAACTGACTGGCAGATTTTCTCAAACAGAGATAGAGAAATATGTGAGATGAAACGTCCAAACACGATGTTTTTGTCTTACACAAACTAGTGATTTGAACAGCACAGATTTGTTGTTTATGTCATATTTGTCTTCTTCAGGTGTTTACAACTTTATACAAAGTTTTAATGAAATTCTTGATGTATCATCTGTGTGTTCAGCGCTCTCTTTTTCTTTGCCGGACCAAAGTCACGGTGCTCAACCCTGGTTAGCAGTAGTGTGACCGCAAGCTATGAGCAAGTGAGCATTTTGTGCATGACACAAAGCAAGCAATGCATGAGCAAATAACAGAAGGTTCTGTTATTTCAAGATCAGTCCAAAACCGTTTAGTGCTAAATGCCCAACATGCCCCTGTCAGCTGTTGCACTGTTTACCCTAAATATCTCACTCTGAACTGTAATTTACGAGCATGAGCTATAAAAACATGCTAAATATGAGCTGTGATTGTTCACATGCCATCTGTTAATGTGCCTTTCTTCGTGTGTTTAAAGTTTATCATGCTTTCTTGACAAAATGAAATTGTGATAAAATTTCTCTCTTCTCTCTCTTCTCCTTTTACCCTCCAATCCTCCATCATCCAAATTTGCTGTGGGTGGCACTCAGAGGATTCCCACACTCCACAGCTCTTGTGCTGTCAGGCCCAATCAGAGGCCGGATCTATATTGATTTTCAGCCACCTGTGCCAGGCGCCTTACTGGTGCAAGGACTTCCGCTCCCTTCCTCCTTTGCTCTCCTCCACTACCCCAAGTCAGCCACTGTCTCCTGGGGCAACTCACTCACTGTGAGCAGTGCAGTCCATTTGTCAGCAATTGTCAGCGTTTAGTGGGGCAATGATGTGTGGCAAGATGGGAAAAGGGAGGGAGGGCAGGAAGTGGAAAAGGGTTCTGGGCTGTGGGGGCAGGAGGAAGGGATGAAAGAGCTCCCTCCAATGGAATAAGAGTCACATCCCATCATGCAGCCCCATTGAGGATCCAAACTGCAAGTACAGTACGTGTGTGCACACATTGCTCCCCCCAGGACAGCTGTGGGTCCTGCCTAGGGGAAGCATACTCTCTGCCTGCACATTTCACAGACTATCACATCTGCAGCTGCTTTTTTTATCCACTAAACATGATGAATGCTGAGTTGGCTCAATCCGATATTCTAAATCATCATAACTTGATTGGATTTTTACTCCAGGAATCCAGTGTATTGCCCAGTGTATTGCCTGGGGACAGTATGTGTAAGCACAGACAGTGAGTGAGTCTCATGCCCTTGTTTGTTTTCCTTAATAACCAGAGACTTTTTAAGAATGTCAAGGGCTGGATGTTGTTAGCGGGGTGCGGCTGGTCCCTTGTGAAACAGGGCCTGAGTTCAGCTTACTCACTTCCAGCTTTGAGTCAACACAGAGGGGGCAGTTTTCTGCCATCACATCTCATCGTTTAGCCTAAACCCTGAACTCAGTTAGGAAAGACTGAGAGAGGTGCCCCAGCTAGAGAGGAGATACCAGTGTCCTATAATGGATCTGTTTTCATTCCTGGGGAAGTGGTTATTTAAGGAGACTAAAGGGAGAGCCCCCTTTTCCAAACATTCATAGAGGGGTTTACTCTTAGGGTGAAATTATGTTTTGAATTGAGGTGAGGCTATGGTGCAGATGGGGAGAAGAGTGTGATATCTTCAGGTCTGTCATTTCATTCTGCCCATGAGTCCTGCTAATGGAGACCAAACCCACATGGACATCCAGAGACTGATGTCTAAAGTCTTATGTTTAATCTGCTTACCAATTTCTCCATCAAAACTAGATCTCATATCTCTAATACAAATTTCCCAGGTGAATTCCTAATGTATTCCAAATGTATTTGCTGCAAATAACCAAAAAGGTCCAACTGTGCAGTATATCATATAAGTTTAAGAGTAGGAAGTTGTAAGCTCTGCACTGGCTGGTACCAGTTTTCAGTCCCACTGCCAGGATTTAGTTTGGCAGTGAAACTTAGGAGACTTTATACTTTCACCTCGTTAAAATTATTTGACACCTTCTTAAGTCCAAGGTTGACAAAGAAGCTCAGATACTCCAGGATTGCCATCTGAAAATGACACCTTGATATTTTCTTCAATTTTCTGCAGCAAACACAGATGAAAGACGTTTGATATTCATTTCACACAAATGGGCCTGTTCATATGTTGCCAGGCGAAATGTGTTGACTTGGCCATGACTTCAGGAGCCTCCAACAATTATGAAAATATGATAGGTGTAGTGCTTTGTGGGTGTTTAAGTATATGTTTTTGGAAGGCTGCCGCTCTGCGTGGTGTCGCTGTGCAGCCCGCCTTAATGGGTCTTCGGCAGGGGGTGTCCTGATTGCTCAAGCGCCTTTCGTCTGCTCTCCTCCTGGGCTGCAGTGCCAGAGAAGAAATCTAGGGACACATTTTTGGGATCAGCTAATGTAAACTGACCATTTCTGGGACCATATGGAAGAGATCATCGCATAGAGAGCTGTGTGATGCCTATCATAATGGGGCTATTGGATCACATGTCCCCCCATACAGTATTCCCTAAATTGACACATTCTTATTCTTTACCTGAATAGTCCTTTTCTTGAAAATACAGTAAAAAATTGTCCAAGTGATATACAACCTAGCAAGCACCCTTCCATGACAAGACCTTTGGCCTCCTTGGACTGACTGTTGGATACTTAGGAGCTGTTGCTAAACTACCAAAACCACCTTAAATTCTTTAAAACTTGCTTGAATGCCACACGATTTTGTCCAGACTAGAATCATTTTGACAACAAGATATTTTTTGCACTGCAGTCTTTTTGTCAACACATTTGATTTATGTGCAAACCATGAAAGGGGGTTATATTAATTTTGTATTTCCAATTAACATATTTTGTCAGAACATCTCGCTGTAACGACCACATTTTCTCTGACCAAAGAGATAGGCTAAGCTGTCATTTACACATTAGAGTGGAATTTATTTTCTGGATTAATTTTGTGCTATGATATTGTATAGCCTAAAA
The DNA here is from genome assembly GCA_036024015.1 of Craterocephalus amniculus. NCBI lineage: Eukaryota > Metazoa > Chordata > Actinopteri > Atheriniformes > Atherinidae > Craterocephalus > Craterocephalus amniculus. The sequence continues at coordinate 69,285 of JAVQJG010044944.1, forward strand.
ATACCTGCAGCATTCCCTTGCAGCAATGTTTGCATATCCTCTGATAGACAGAAAATGATTGGGCTTATAATACTGTAGACTATCTAGTATACTGCTGCCTCTTAAAATTTTGAGTCAGTCTCTGATGTTCAGTCTTTATTTTCCCATTGAGAAAGAGAACTAAAGGAGTTGGTACAAAACTCACTGGCTGAGCCTTTGTTATTAGAGTTATGGTGCATGGACTGTAAAAAAAGTAGATATAGTAACACCAAACCCTAGTTTTAGGCTGTCATTTCATATAACCCTCTGGAGTCAGAGGTATTCATATCTGCACAAGAGGGTAGAAATGGACAGCTTTTTGAAAACAGGATTAGCCTAATATCTTCTTGATTTTTTAATTATTCTCAAAAATAGCCACCAACACATCAGGGTGAATAAATCAAAGTGATAAGAGCTAAATGTTTTTGTGACAATTTCATGAGAAAAGTTGAGACAATTTCAGTGGTGAATTTCTTTGAGCCAGATATGTTTTGAGGCCAGCCCCAAGTGTCAGTTGATGGTACTTCACTTAGCGTCTATCGTTTATTCATGGTTGTGTGCGGTACTTTTTGCCAGCAACACTAAAGTTATTTGTATATTCCCAGATGCCTATGATTTGATGGATACATTTCTGTCAAAAAAGAACTGCTGTCTCATGAAATAACAGTTGGCTTCCCACAGAAGCAGAGACAGCAGCAGCTGAAGTCTGAACAATAACCTTATCCAGCCACAACTTCACCTGTCACCACCGAAACAGTGCTTGCAGCCAGCAGCTGAATACTTGGAGAATATCAGATAATGGGAGATTGACCTTTTGAGATGATTAATGAGCACTAAATGCATCAAGGTAAGGTCTCACGCCATCGTTCTTTTCCACTGCAGGGTGTTTCCTTGAGCTGTCAGTGAATTACAACCTGGGCTGTCCTAAAACACTAAGTGTACCTGTCCAATTTCCTTCGATGAAAGTTTAGAACAGATCACCCAAATCTAAAACATCCTCCTCTCCAAACTCCCCGAGCTCAGAGGTTAATGAGCAGCAGTGTAATTACTGAGGACCTGCTTCTTCTCATCATGGATGACTGGTTTGGGATTAACTCATTACCCCCTGTCCTGACCATGCAATTAGGCCTTGAACCACAATTAAGTCTCTATGTCACGCCTCACTAGACTCTAGACACAGTGATCACTGCCAGCGCACCCTCGGTGCTACCTCTTATCTCTACACTGTGGATGATTGCTGAGTTATGGCTCGTAATTGTAATGACAGCTATTGTTTCTGCATGTCCTTTCTGCTGTATGGTATCGATTAGGTTTGGTGTGAGCCGTGACTCCCGGAGCATGCTGACAGACAGGCACAGATGCCAGAGTTGTGAGTTGTCCGTGGCTGCTGTCAGTAACATTTTGGGCCTTGCGAGGCCCTGCCAGGGTGGCCCAGGAACAATGCTGCCCATCTGGAAGTAGCTCCTCTCAGGTCTCGGCGATCTGATGGATGAGGGATCTCTTCAGGATGTCCAGCTGAGCTCGCCAACGCAGACCCAATCAATCACCCCTCTCCTGTCTCCATTGACGGGCACCCATCCAAACAAAGATCTGCAGGTCAAGGGTTCTGTCAAGGCATATTCAGCTTCTTACACTCGTCCCTTGACCGCAGTCAAATTAACTTGATCACTTGAGGAGTGTTGTTATGATAGAAGTGTTCATTATACATGTGCTTGTTGCTGTCTCAGATAGTTGCTGCAAAGGCTATGCTATTTGGTGTTTTTCACTACCCTGAATGACTACGTCTTAAAAAGGCCAAAATGTGCCAAACTTCAACCCATGAAGGTGTCTGCATAAGAGATTTTATCCTATAATGTTAATATCAGAGTATGACTTTCAAAAGGAGAAGTCTAGAAAGCTTGATTAATGATAAATGTGTCTCCTTTGTTAAGTGTCATAATAACTTTACAATCTATTATCTTGTCAGGATCTCAGGGAGGACTGGTAGTGAAACAGATTTTATTCACCCAATCTCCTGTGATCTGATTGATGGGGTTTCCAACTGATTTTCCATTACTCTGGAGACTCCTTTTCAAGTCATGAGACTTCTCAAGTTTCAAACAATAATCCTGAGTTTTTGTTATTTTTTTGGACTTGTATGGTCACTCAAACAGTGCATAAAATACAAAGAATATAATGAAATGTGTTGATTGGGTTGTCCATATTATTTCTTCTGTGCTTGTATATAAAAGTGCATAAGCAGCTTTCTCAGTGACGTCATGAAATAATACAAGGGATGTAGTTTTGCCTTTTTTTTTCTTTTCTCACACGTGAAGGCGATGTCAAGCAGATAAGCAAGAGCAAGTTTTAATAATAACTAAAACTATTTACAGAGCCAGTGGGCCAAAGGGGCCTTTCTTCCTGAATGTTGGCCTAGCTCGGCACTTGTCAGTCATAATGACAAATGGCAGCGCTTGATGAAACAGAGGGGTTACATCATCACTTCCCTAATGAGGCAGCTCAAAGCAGGAGGGGAAAACAGGGAGCAAGACCAGCGGTATGGCCAGAGAGATGGATGAAAAGAAAGAGAAAGACACTTTACAGTTGCCAAACTTCCTCATAACAAACTGGCTGGCCAAAAATTTGACTGTGTGTCAGTCGATAGGTTTCTGCTGTTGAATGCTAAAACTGAAATCAGTTTCAATCAGTTTTGCTTGGTGTCCTTTTGAATTTATTATACTGTGTAAGTCTTAATTTGATAGCAACGCATTTTTCCAAAAGTAAATATTTGGAAAATTTTTGGAAAGCCGGGGGAAGCAACAGAGATAGCAACATCTCATAATTTCTATGCACCAGGAAGGGCCTCTGGGACCAGAGATAAACATGTTTGCTCAAATATTATAGTTTCAGTTTTAATAAATTTGCATCCTGATATCAGCAGTAACCAGGCCAAATGACATTCTGCCTGTGTCTTTCTGTGCCTTTAACGCTTGGCTCTGGACTTGGCTGTAGATTATCTGGCCTGTCTGCCTTCAGGAGCTCTCGGGGTGTGTGTCTTTGTGCAGCATTAAAGCTGGCTGGGAGTGCGCCCACCGAGAGAGGGGAAATGTGTTTGACATACGCTCAGCGCACACGGTCGGGGAGGCTGGAACAGCAGGATACGATTAATGACCACAGAATCAGATTGTTACAATATGGCTTCCCTTCACCCCCACCTTCTTCACCGAGGGCCTGTCATATTTCACAGACTTGCCTGCCTGTGTGTGTTTGTAGTGTGTTTGTGTTGTGTGCCTTAGTTGGGTAGGGGCCCTTTTATCCTCTCTTTTTGTTGTCTCTCTCTCTCTCTCCCTCTCTGTGTCTTTCTGTTGATGGGGTTCATTGATATGCAACAGTGCATTCTTGGATCTTACAGGAAAGTTTGTTCTCATGGTTATTGTGTGGTACTTTGGCTGATTTGTCACAGGGACACAGGTCCTAGCACTCATGTTAGCAACTTAGTGTAACATAAGAAAAGTCGATGTTGATAACAAATCTATTAACTTTTATAAGCTTAGCCTGATCAATCTTAGTCATTCTATTTTCGGTTGTATGTAAATTGTATTATATCTGGAGAATAGTAAGTTTGACCTTGTTGATTCTTGACCAGTTTTTTCAGTTTTCTTGTCCTGACTGGAGGCAGTAATGATACTAAAGTTTCATTCAGCTACTCGCTGCAAACGGTGTGTTTTCAAGTTGTACTTGTTGAGGAAAGAATCTGTTGGCCAAATGTTGCCAGATTGTTGTGGTGGTTAGGGGGCTTCTTTAAGTGATCTTCAGGGCTTTGGGGTCAGTGCCCAAAGTGCAAAAGGCCACATGGGGTATGGGTGTGCTGGGGTTGAGAGCACATGAGGAAGAAGAGGAAAGCCTTAACAAGGTGTCAAACAGGCTCGTTGGATCTATGCACATGGGCACACGCATATCTGGACCTGCGCTGTGATGTTTGTTGACACGTCTGGGAGAGAATTTTGAAGTTTTCACAGGTATCATAAATCAGGAGAAAGCCTGATTTTTCCCAGGGTTAGGAGCCTCATCTCACTCGCTACTGGCCAAGGCCAACACGCTACCAAACTCCTTCAACATCAACAGGCTTTATTGCCACAGCAACCATTGATAACAAGGGGAACTGCAATTCAACTGCAAATATTCTCCCCTCCTCCTCCTTAGGGTAAACTACAACAAACACAATGCAAAATGCATTCCCCTTGCGTGAAAGATTAAACATTCAGTTTTATACAAGAGAAATGAGTTCCTCTGTTCGTAAATAAACTTCTGATTCTTCTCATTCTGACGACTTCTTGGAATTTCACAGCAAGTTACAGACAGTGACTTTAGAAAAAAGACTGAAAAGAAGAAAGAGCCTGGCAGCTTTGGCTTTGAAGCTAGCTGGGCACAACAGTCACTCATTTATTCAAATCTTACTTTGTCATCCTGCATTAAAGAAAACAGAGATTCAGTTCTATCCTTCATCGTGCTCACATAAATACATTTTATCTCCTACTCTTTTATAAATGAATGCGCAACAAAGAAACAGAAAAGATTCTGGAGTGAGTTCATTTTTATTTTATTATTCTATGTTAAGTAGCAGTCTGGTTATATACATTGAACATGTGACAGAACTCGTGGTCCTCATTATGCACTAACCACACACACCTGTTTCCTCCAGCTGCTGCTTCTACAGGAATCTGTGCAAAGGTTAAATTTCCATTGTTTTGAAGACGTTGCAGGAGAAATTAGGCTTTGCAAATACAGCTATCACAGCAAAAAAAGAGAAACTAAACCTTTAAATGATCTTAGGGTTATTAAAGAGGAAAACACAACCACCAAATAGATAAAAACAATCCAATAGGAATGAGCATCTGTAAAAGTTAACATCTGTAAAACAGTAACCCAAAATTAGAGGTGCATAAAAAGCTTCCCACAGTGAGCCCCCTTGCACCTTGTTTTAAAGTATTCCCTTCTGAACACAAAGAGGCCAAAAATGCTGATTCTTCAGGGGTAGTTGGAACGCACTAAACTGCCTGTGGAGAAAATAACGAGGCACACAACAAAACAAACCAGAGCTCCTATCTAACCAGCACCCCCCCCCCACCCCCCCCCCCCCCCCCCCCGGAACTGTTACTAATTAACACACAGAGAAGGGAGCACACATAACTTGGTGAAAACGGAGGAAGGGAGTATGAGTAAACAGTGCAATTTCATTTTTGCTGAATCCATCAATTTGGAAATCAAAATATTAGCTTATTTTAAGGCTAAGTGCAGATATAATTTGTAGTGCCGACCAAGCAGTTTTCTGAGTCAGCTTGTTTTGCAAATATCTTCCAGCAAACCTTCGAAAAGGCATTATAGGATGCTTGTCTTTTCATATCCCAATACTCAAAGATGCCGTTTCTGTATATTTGATAATGTTTTTTTTTCATTTGTTAAAATGGAGCTCCAGCTGTTAAAAACAGATGTGGGAGCAGTGCTAGATGCTGTGACATTTCTGCCCAGAATAACTGAGAGAGGGGAAAGAGAGGGAATGGCACAGACAAGAGGGAAGGCTATCACTGAGAGAGCACCCAAATAAATGCAAAGAAGCATGCAAAACGGGTGATTGTAGAATATATGGAAATTAAGATATTTTCCTTTAAACATGAAACTTTTTTTCACTTTCTTCTCATACAGTTTATCACTCCATGAGAGTCACTGCATGTTTGCAGTGTGTAATTTCATGTCTCCATGACAGTCATTGTGTAAAATTAATCGGTTTACTGCCAGTTTAGGGACTGTCCGTTTCTCAGAAATCTGCATTTGGCCATGAACTTTACTTATACTTGTTGGTTGAGGTATTAACTTATTTTGACAAAGGATTTAGTCTTACTGGTTGTCCCACAGATGGAATGGACAAACACAGAGGAGGTATGTTTGAGATACTGGGCCCTGTCACTAAAGAAATGGCTGGTGAGCTGTTAATAATACTGACTGCTGTCACTGCAAACACTGACAACTAGCGCCTAAGTTGCCCTGAAAAGGCAAACACTCCCATGCTGCTGTAATATTAGACTTTATTAGCTTTCTTGACTCCAATGGTGACAAGATGTCAGTTTATGTTGTTACATGCAATAATTCAATACAAGGCAAACATGAAAGATGGTATCTACTTTCAGTAGCTGAACATGTCTCTTTAAGGATTGCATCCTTCAGCCATTTTTTCTTTTGTTATTGTATTTACTTCACGCATAGCATGGTTAGAGTTTAAAAGTGATTTAAAACTGTCTGGACTCCATTTTACAAGAGAATCTTTTTGTGTTACAGCTACAATTATGAGTCAAGGATCAGCTACCACATCTTGGCTTAAATTCAGATTTCGTGCCCTAAGAGAACAGTATCACATTCTGCTAATATGTCCATGTGTCTCCTCTCAAACAACCTTTGCCTAATGGGCATATACGCAGTAATAGGATATGTTCCATGGAGATTTACCAGGTACAGAGCGGGAAATAGAAAAGACAAACCACTTTATTTGTGGTTGGTTCAACAGTCAAATAATTTCTCTGAAAGTCTAAATTGGAAACAAATGGAACCATGGATGGAAAATTTCATTATTATTGGAGAGAATCCTCTGAATAATGAGGGGATAGTAAAGATAAGGATGAGAAACTTTGATTATATAAAGCTTACAGACAAAACCACTTGATCCATCATCTTGTCTAAGCTCCTGGATTCAATTATGGAGAGTTGTCTTGCTCACAGGAACATTTGTCTGCTTAATGTGAAGCACAGTGGTTTAAAGCACATGATTTTGGAAAGTTTTAACCAGGATTTACAGCAAGGCATTATGTTCATGATGAATAAAGGGCAAAAATGTTACCAAGGATAAAACACAAATGCCCAACGTATACATTTTAAATGATTTACTGTCTGTGTACTTCAGTACAAACCTCCCACTGCCAGCCCTCACTTACCTTTCTCCCAGACTGAGCTGGAGCTCATGAGGCCTCAGACACACTTAATGGGATTATGGTAATATAATTTTGTGACGCTGACCTCGGGCCGCTGCCAGGTTTCTTCCACATCCTCAGACAAAGGCACAGAACTCACCAAGGGTTCCAGTAGGCTGGCCCATCTTGGCCTCTTGGCACAGGCCAATGTCCTCTTACGGCCAGTGCAAGACGGATAGCCGGGGGACAGAGTTTGTCCCACTAGGTACAATCCAACAGCGAGTGAAATCAAAATGTGACAAGAGAGGATTTTAAAATCAAATCACATTTTCCAAAACTCAGACGACCCTGACTAGTTTTAAATCAACACCTAATACAATTCAGGATGGAGAAAATGTGCCCACCATTTACACCCCATCTGCTCACACAGTAGTTCTTCAGCTGAGAGTGTCGGCTCCATAGAAACAGTCTTGTAGTCAGCTTGTCTTTTCACATGATTTAGCAGGAGTTTCTTCTGGATGTGTCTTATTGGTTGAAGAAAGAATTTTATGGACTGGACAGTTTAAAAGCAAATGAATGTGGGGGTCCATTTACACTGTCCCTCTAAGTAATCAAAACAGAAGATATTTAGAAGTGGTACAAAAACACCCTGAACACACAACGAGCTAAACAAAAGTCAGATCTAAAGACACAAATATAAATCAGGAGGTGACTATGTTTTTTTATTTTTTTCTTGACAAGATTTCTGCAGTATTATAAAATAAAGTGCACTTGCTTGTAAAAACAGATGTCAGATATAGACCGTAGTATGAGGGACTGAATACTTGGAAGATGTTTGTGTACCAATGGTTGTGTTGACTTTTCATTTAGTCTGTTCCTTTACGTTGTTATGTATTCTATTGTTGTCCAGTCTCCATGGGTGTATCACCAGATTATTTTTTTCAGCTTTTCCTTTTCTTTTTCTCTTCCTTTCGCCCTCAGAAAGACCACCCATAGGGTTTGGAGGGGGCAGACGTCTCTGTGGAATAATAATGGGGTCGTCCTGGGAAAATTGCCCATGGAAAGGCAAGCTTGGAAAAAAAAAAGAAGAAAAATTTCATCTTGTTTCCGATCCTTCTCTGAAACATTCATCAGGGCACTCCTGCTGTTCAGTGGGGAGCAGCCTCATCACCGCTTCAATCCGCTCACCGGCCGGGGTCAGTCTGCCGCTGCCAAAGTTTTCTGTGCTGAAGCACTTTGTTTAGAAATATGCAGTTTTGCCTTTGCTGCGAATTGTTTGAATTATTCATTTACGTGTCTTTTTGTTGCTGTTTGACACGCTGACTATTTGATGCTTTACAAAAAACCAGGGAATACGTTCTAAAGCTAACATTTTTATAATCTGATACATGATGCATATTAAATAAATCATCATTTTTTGGCTGTTTGGATCTGCAGAAAATCCCTATGAACTAATCGCCGTGGTCTCAGACAGGGAAAGCCTCAAAACTGATGTCATTTCCTTATGGGATGCAACTCATTGACAGCATTGCACAAACATTATTCTGATGAAACACAATGAAAGATTACTGTACAAAGCAAATTAAAAGCTCATGGAAGAACTGTTTGTGAAGTTTGGTTCTTTTCGGAATCTTAATATTTATGTCAAGCAAATTACCTTCAACGATGTGGTTGTGTTAGAGGGGATTTGTTTAAAGAAGACTTCATGTTCTTCATTATTGACAAACTTGAACTAAGTCAGAAAATAAGAATGAGTAATTGTTTCCTCCACGATATAAAAAATAAAAAATAAAAAGATGAAACAGTTCTGATTTAACATGGATACATTATTGATTTGTTTTGGTGCTGGATCTGAAAAAGTCAACATAATATTTTCCCAGCAAACGGCCAATAACCTGTGAATGAAAAGAATCTGTAAAAATGCTCTGTTCATTCTCTGAAGCTAGAGAAAGGTTGCAAAAAAGTCTGCTAAACGGCTGTAGAATGGAATAGAATAGAATAGAATAGAATAGAATAGAACAGGGATCTGTGTTTACCAAACTTTTTTCTCTTTTAGTTTTCTGAAAAAATTGCTAGCAATTTACCTTTCAGGCAAAATCTTCGATCAAGAGCCAGTCAGTTACCTGATACACACATCAGAGACAGCTACAACCACACACTTTTAAGTTTCCTTTTTTTTGGTTGTACAGTAATACTTTAAGAACTTGTCAAACTCAGACAAACCTGTTTGGTCTAAAAGCGCCACTAATTCCACTGGTTTCAGTTTTGGAGAATGAGTCCCATTTTGAATTTCTTAAGAGTCATGTTAGTCACGAGTAAAATTCTTTGCTTTGAAGGACAAAAAATGTGGATTATTCATCTCTTTCTGTCTTCTCCTTGTGAACTCCCTTCTCTTTTTTCTCTTCTCTGCCTCAAGCCATCCCTAACTGCCTTCCCTTTGCCCTGTTTGGCCCCCCAGGCCTCTCATCCTGGCTCCAGGTTTGAGCCACAGGAGATTCAGTGATGGATGTGCCCCTGGGGCTCTCTGTGGGAGGTGGGCTTCACGCACTCTGATTGCTCCACACTGTCAGAGGGGATGGTTC
>JAVQJG010044951.1:0-11259 GCA_036024015.1 Craterocephalus amniculus
TATGTTGTCAGACACGCATTACTGTCTGTATTACCCCCCCCCCTCAATATGGTGACGTCCAGTGCTTAATTTGTAAAGTGGGAGGTGCCGGATCGCAGAGTGGGGGCGGATCCGGAAAGTTAAAAGTGATAACTAGGCGATGGATTCACTGTAGAATGCATCTAAATTAAGACATTTTGGTGTAGCCTCAATGAGGATTATGAGGATATTTCTAAATGTAAAACATCTCAATTCATTAAATTTATTTACAGGGGTGGGGGGGCGGATCCGATAAGAGAGGCACCGGATCGGGATCCGGCTAGATCCGGCACAAATTAAGCCCTGGTGACGTCATAGAACGAGGTATCGACTCGACTTCAATTTTTACTGTCAACTAGTCGACCTAAAAAAATAACAACTCTTTAATGCCCTAGCCTATATGGCTCCTCTAAATTGTCACTGGGAGTGAGTATGTCAGTGAATGGTTGTCTGTGTCTCTACAGTATGTTGGCCCTGCGATGGACTTGGGTCCTGTGTGGGGTTAACCCTGCCTCTCGCCTAATAATAGGGATAGACTCCAGCAAATGTGCGATCGTGAACTGGATGAAGCGGTACAGAAAATGTATGGGATATATTTTTTAATTTGTTGTGCATTAAATTTTTTGTTTCTCAGTCTATTGTTGTGTATTTAATTATTTATGCCTTGTAGTGTGTTTTTATTTGTTGTAGTGTTTTTTACATGTTTTTTAGTGTGTTTTTTGTGTCAGTGTTTTTTACATGTTGTATTGTTTTTATTTTTTGTAGTGTGTTTTTACGTGTTGTAGTGTGTTTTCTATTTTTGTGGTGTGTTTTTATGTGTTGCATAGTGTTTTTTATTTGTTGTGTTGTTTTTTACATGTTGGAGTATTTTTTGTTTTGTTGTGATGTTTTTAAGTTTGTGTTTTAATCTGTTGCTATACTTTTGTAAATTTGTTTTTTTATTTTTTTTAGTGTTTGTTATTTAATAATTTGTTGTTTATTCATTTATTGTGGTTTTAAATTTGTTGTATTTAATTTTTCAAACTAATTTAGTGTTTTTGTTTTAGTGTTTTTTTGTCTTTCAATTTGTTTTGTTTTTTGGTTTTTTTTTGTTGTCGTTGTTTGTAATTTGCTGTACATCATTGACCCCCATGGTAATAATGAAGAAATTATCATGTTGATGGTGATGATGATGAGTGGCAGCTTAGAATGGATTTAAATTTTGACCATTACCATAGCAGAAAGAATTCACCTTCTCGACTATATAACCACTGACGGAGAGATCATCAGCGACAGCAGGAAAAGCACTGTTCAGCATCGATGAAAAACACGCTTTAAAACCTATGCTCAAGACACTCATGGCAACAACTTTAAGTGCAAATTTGCCAGCCGAACCCCAGAAACTGGGAGTTTGATTTTGATTTCCCACCAGCTGTTGAACGTCATCATCTGTTCTGTCATCTCGCACACGATTGCTGCTTCTTTGGTCCAGATTAATTGGCTCAAGTTCGGGATCCTCTGGCAAATTAAGCCCACGTGATTCCTCAGGAATTTCAAACTCATCATCTGTGCCCTCGTACAGCTCATGCTGAGGGGTGAAGGTGCTCTCTTGCTCTGAGTCTGTAGTTGTGACTTCCAGGTCGGATGCATCCTCATTCTCAAGTATTTCCTCATAGTCATCTATACTTTCAGTTTCTGTATGCATGGAAACATCAGAGTCATGTCTCACCAGCGGTTGCACGTTGTCATCTTCCACTAATGTTCTTTCATAAGGCACAGGACTGCTGCTTCTTTGGTCCAGATTGACTGGCTCAAGTTTGGGTTTCTCTGGCATATACACCCTGCGTAATTCCTCAGGACTTTCAAACTCAGCATCAGCGTCCTCGTACAGTTTATGCTGAGGGGTAAAGGTGTTCTCTTGGTCTGACTCTGTAGTTGTGACTTCCAGATGGGATTCATTTGAATTATTTGTTTCAGAAAGTTGTTGCTGCTGGAGATCTTCAGCAATACTAAGTTGATCAGCAGGGGCTTCTGGTGTTTCTTGCTCTGGATCAGTCAATTCCTCATGCACGATTATTTCCTTATTTTCATCCATACTTTCAGTTTCTTTATCCATTGAAACATCAGAGTCATGTCTTACCAGCTGTTGCACGTTGTCATCTTCCACCAATGTTCTATCATCAGGCACAAGATTGCTGCTTCTTTGGTCCAGATTAACAGGCTCAAGTTGGGGTTCCTCTGGCATATACAGCCTAAGTGACCCTTCAGGAATTTCAGACGTAGCAACAGCGTCCTCGTACAGCTCATTCTCTGAATCTGTGGTTGTGTCTTCCAGATGATCTGTAGCAGGAGTGTGTTGATCAGCAGGGGGTTCTGGTGCTTCTTGCTCTGGATCTGTCAATTCCTCGTGCACAATTATTTCCTCACACTCATCTATACTTCCAGTTTCTCCATGCATGGAAACATCAGAGTCATTTCTCTCCAGCTGTTGCACGTCGTCATCTTTCACTAACGTCCTGTCATCAGACACAGGATTGCTGCTGCTTTGGTCCAGATTCGCTGGCTCAAGTTGGGGTTTCTCTGGCATATACAGCCTACGTGATTCCTCTGGAATTTCAAATGCAGCATCATTGTCCTGATCAGACAACTTACAGTCCTCAGATTTAATATCCAAAATGTCTTTGTCCTCAAGTTGCGCAGGCTTGGTATTTGAGATCATGTCAAGATTAGCTTTGTGTTCTTTAAGGGAGGTGGATAGTTTGTCATACTGTTCCTTAGTTTTGTCCAATTTATCTGAAAAAGCTGCAAAATCACGTTTTAAACGTTCCTGGTCTTTCTGGCGGGACATATAAGTGCCACAGTTTTTCAAATATTCTGCTATATAATTTTTCACTGCTGTTCTTTCATCAGACACAGGATTGCTGCTTCTTTGGTCCAGATTCACTGGCTCAGGTTTGGGTTTCTCTGGCATATACAGCCTACGTGATTCCTCAGGATTTTCAAACGCAGCATTGGTGTTCTCTTGGTCTGACTCTGTAGTTGTGACTTCCAGATGAGATGCCTTTGAAATATTTGTTTCTGAACATTGTTGCTCCTGGAGCTCTTTAGTAATACTTTGTTGATCAGCGAGAGCTTCTGGTGTTTCTTGCTTTGGAGCTGTCAGTTCCTCATGCACAATTATTTCCACGTTCTCATCTATACTTCCAGTTTCTCTATGCATGAAAACATCAGTGTCATTTCTCTCCAGCTGTTGCACGTCTTCATTTTCCACTAAAGTTCTGTCATCAGACACAGGATTGCTGCTTCTTTGGTCCAGATTAACTAGTTTAAATTCAGGTTTCTCTGGCATATACAGCCTACGTGACTCCTCAGGAATTTTAAATGCAGCATCAGTGTCCTTCTGGTCAGACAAGATACAGTCCTCAGATTTAATATCAAACATGTCTTTGTCCTCATGTTGCGCAGGCTCTCTAGTTGAGATCTTTTCAAGAATAGCTGTGTATTTTTTGCAAGAGGTGTTCAGTTTGTCGTAGAGTTTCTTACCTTCATCCAATTTAGCAGATAAATCTGACAGAAAAACTTTAATACTTTGCAACTTTTCCAAGAAGGACAAATCAGTGCAATTTCTAATCAAATGTCCAACTTTATTTTTTTCCACTGATGGACTTGCGTCAGGCACAAGATTGCTGCTTTTTTGGTTTAGATTAACTGGCTCAAGTTTTGGTTCCTTTGGCAAATTCAGTTTAGGTAAATCCTCAGGAATTTCAAATGCAGCATCAGTGTCCTTCAGGTCTGACAAGTTACACTCCTCAGATTTAATATCCAACATGGGTTTGTCTTCATGCTGCACAGGCTCAGTAGTTAAGTTCTTTTCAAGAATTGCTGTGTGCTCTTTACAAGAGGTGTTCAGTTTGTCGTCGAGTTTCTTGCATTTGTCCAATTTAGCAGATAGTTCTGACAAAAATGTTGACTCTTCCATACTTTCAGTTTCTGTATGCAAGGAAACTTCATTGTCATTTCTCACCAGCTGTTGCACGTCGTCATCCTCAACCAATGTTCGGCCATCAGGCACAGGTTTGCTGCTACTTTCGTCCAGATTCACTGGCTCAGGTTGGGGTATCTCTGGCATATACAGCCTACGTGATTCCTCTGGAATTTCAGATGCAACATCGGTGTCATTCTGATCAGACAAGATACAGTCTTCAGATTTATTATCCAACATTTCTTTGTCCTCATGTTTCGCAGGCACGGTAGCTGAGATCTTTTCAGAATTAGATGTATATTCTTTATGAGAGATGGATAGTTTGTCAAACTGTTCCTGACTTTTGTCCAATTTAGCTGAAAAAGCTGCAAAATCACATTTTAAATGTTCCTGGTCTTTCTGGCGGGACAAATAAGTGACACAGTTTTTCAAATATTCTGCAGTATATTTTTTCACTGCTGTTCTTTCATCAGGCAGATTGCTGGTTCTTTGGTCCAGATTAACTGGCTGAAGTTGAGTTTTCTCTGGCACATTCAGCTTAGGTGATTCTTCTGGAATTTCAAATGAAGCATCACTGTCCTTCTGATCAGACAAGAAACAGTCGAAAAATTTAATATCAAACATGTCGTTGTCCTCAAGCTGCGCTGGGTCGATAGTCAAGATCTTTTCAGCAATAGCAGTGTAATCTTTATAAGAGGTGTTCAGTTTGACGTAGAGTTCCTGACATTTGTCCAATTTAGCAGATAAATCTGACAAAAGTCTATCGTCATCGATACTTTCAATTTCTTTATGCATGGAAACGTCATCTTGCACGTCGTAATTTTCCACTGATGTTCTATCATCGGGCACAAGACTGCTACTTCTTTGCGTCAGATTAACCGGCTCAAATGCGGGAACCACTAGCCTTTTCAACCAATCCAACATGTCTTTGTCCTCATGTTGCGCAGGCTGGGTAGTTAAGGTCGTTTCAGGATTAGCTGTGTATTCTTTGTAAGAGGTGGATAGTTTGTTACACTGTTCCTTACCTTTGTCCAATGTATCTGAAAAAGCTGCAAAATCTAGTTTTGAACGTTGATGTTCTTCCCGGCGGGATGTATAAATTAGACAGCTTTCCAAAAAATCTGCTATATAACTTTTCATTGCTGTTTTGTAATCAAGCACAGGGTTACTGCTTCTTTGGTCCTGATTATCCAGCTCAAGTTCGGGTTTATCAGGCCTTTTCTTTCTATGTGATTCCTCAGGAATGTCCTCGTGTTTTCCAGGCTCAGTAGTTGAAAAAGCTGCAAAATCCCGTTTTAAACGTTGATATTCTTCCCGGCGGGACATATAAGTGAGACAGCTTTTCAAAAACTCTAGTGTATAATTTTGCTCTCTGGTTTTTTCATCCTCGCTGTTTCTTTGGTCCAGATTAACCGTCTCAAGTTCTGGTTCCTTTGGCATATCCGGCCTACGTGATTCCTTTTGACTTCTACATGGAGTTCTAGCATTTTTTTGCTCAGACAAGACAAAGTCCTTAGATTTAGTGCACATCATGTATCTGCCCTCCTGCGGCAAATCCAGCCTAGGTGATTCCTCTTGAATTTTAAAAGAAACTCTGGCTTTCTTTCGCTGAGACAAGAAAAGGTCTTCTTGTTGCTTATTCTTTGCAGTTGAGCTCTTTTCTGGAACAGTGTGTTTTTCAAAAGTGTGGTTTTGTAAGTCACTGGGTTTCTCTTCAGTTACAGAGAGCCCAAGACTTTCTTTTCCCTCAGAAACAACAGTTGGACTTCTTTTCAGACTTTCTCTTGAATCTTTTCCCACTGACCGTTTCTTGTCAGGCACTGGATCACTGCTTCTCTGGTGAGAAAGAGCTTTCTCTGTCACATAATTTATTCTGCGGGATTCAATCCTGCTATGTTTTTTACACCGAGAAATGTTGGATGCACCGCGAGGCATGGTTACTTTTTTGTGCTAGCTGTATCAAACCGATGGAAGTTGATTGCTTGAGTTGATTGCAATCTTACAAAACAAGTCTTATACAATTCTTCCTCTCGCAAATGGTCCGTCTGCAGTTGTCTATCTGAAGGCCTGGTTATCTAGTGGCTTTGATTGTTTGTGACGAGAACACGCCTTATTACGTCACAGCATGTGTGACGTAGGCGTTCCTGTGGCCTTTGTGAGTCACGTGTCTGCCCCTCCCCCACTCTGAAATGACCGAAATGACTGTAGAAAAGAGTAGTTTTCAGTGTTGTCATCTTATATTGTTCATAGCGACCCAGGTTGCCAATCAAACTGATCTAACGGGCGACGGGTGAGCGGGAGACCGCTCGTTTCCCGCCGCCCGGGTCTTTGACAAAGAGGGAAGATGCCCGGGAATAAGTGGGGAAAATGTGGCAAAAAATATGACAAAGAGTGAGAGAAACCGTTAGTTAAGGACTGGATCCAATCTCAGGTGGGATATGAATTGAAAACATTTTGCCGATTTTGCTACATGTTCATCATTCTGATTTGCACCGCCTGAACAAAAATAATTTGAAAAATATTCAGTCTTTTGCACCGAAATTATTCACATTTTGACATGAGAGCTTATCGGAACTGTCTAGTATCTGACTGAAGTGCCAAGTTAGCTTGACGTTTAATTTTAGCTCACATGAGGTGTGTAAACTGCCTCATGAATAATCCAAAATCTGGAAATGAGAAGGCCTGTTTATATTGGTTCTGTATGCACGCAGGTGTTTGTTGCATAAAACAAGGGTTTAAATCTTGGTGATACTGGCTCAACTCATCTGTTGTGCAGAAGCTAAATAGTGGAAACGTTATCATAATATCACAATTAATAAATAAAATCGTGACAGAGATAATAAACAATACAAAATAATGATGAATAGATAATAATAATAAAGAAATATCCATGGTAGTTTAGACGTTTCAGGATCTTTTTGTTTTCAGTCTCATCCCTTATTACAACCAGTGTTACTAAAACTTATTTATTCTTCATGGAACTAATCATTGTTATTATCCGATTCAGCTGGACCCACACACATTATTCAGTCAATTTAAACAATTTTAGATTATTTTGTAATCATTTGATAATGTACACTTCCCCATAGCCTACATAAAATACACATCCTGTGCTTACACGTGCCTTCAGGAAGCCAAATGTTTCTATTCATGCCCTTGTCCTGGCATGAGCATGATATGCCCATTATGGAGAAAAGGTTGGCAGGCATACCCTCTGTCCACCAACAAAACACCAGCTGAAAACACCAATAGATCAACAATAATTTTCATGTATGGAACTTGTATTGTCTTGAAAAAATCACCTAAACCTAATAAAAACAAGGTAGAGTATCAAACTTTCTAATCTTCAGATATTTTCCGATCTGCAGGTAAACTAAAAAAGCTTGAAACTCATCAATTGTTGCAGAGAAGTTGCAGGTTATTTTGCCTTAAACTTCAACATCTTCGTCGTAATCCAGCTCCACCACTTTATCTAGGTAGGTTCATTGTGTGAAAAATCAGAAGCTCAAATGTGTTACCATATACTTGACATGGTTTATTGAGGACTGACAGGAGTAACTGGACTGCTGTGGTGTAAACTGGGAGCCGGTGAAAGACAGGTCCAGGAAGTTCCAGCTTACACCCCTGTGCTTTGTCAGCTGTTCCAATTGAACTTTTTAATTTTCTGTCTCCAGAAAAACTGAAAAATGTAGAGTATTTCCTCCTCTGTGGGATAATTCTGCCATCTAGTGTTTGGTTTGAGGAACTGACTTTTATATTAGTGTAATTCTTCAGAGACAAACATGTAAGACTGACATCAGTGCAGCCAAAACTTGGCAGAAAATGAAAGAATGAATTTCATCTTAGCTGAGTCAGATTGAATGATTCAGTTGTGCAGCTGTTCTACTCAGTAAAGTGTTTTACAGGGTCATTTTTCCTCTATTTAAAGAGGAATTGACTTTGATTCTGAATTAAAGAGGAATTGAAGAGTCTTTTGTTCTCCTAGAGATGGACAACCCATTATCCATTATCCATCTCTAGATTTTTTGATGGGTTGTATTGACTTGAAAGGGAAAGTTTTTTATTACCTTTTAAACATCAGAAATAGTCATGTTGGTTTAATTCAGCATTATAAGAAAAGAGACAAACACCAGAATTATACTATTTCAATTGAAAAAAATTGAATTTCAAGAATATACATAACTCTCTCCAGAGGTCTTTTTTTGTCTTTAGCTGCTGTCCTCTATTGCACCAAGTGTCCCAGCACAACCTGAATAGACCTACCATCCTAAAAAAAATCCTAATTTTATACTTGTTACAATGCTTGTGTCTATGTGTGTGCATTTCATGTGTATGTGTATTTTTGACCTAACTGGTCCATAATCTGCAAAGGAAAAACAAACCTCCCTACACTCTTTGAGCTCCAGCATCCAAAGCTGATATGTTATCTATGAGCCCATCTGGTCTCACACTATGAGACTGGGAATCTTCACAAGTTTGGTGTTGATCATTTTTCATTCCACTGCTTTCAGCTGAAGTTGGTAAAAATTAGTGAATAACACACTAAGCACATGAACTAATGAATATTTTGATAAATCAGCTGAAGTTAGTAAAACATAATAAAGTATCGTAAATAAAGAAATATAATGAAAATTAAGATGTAAGTATAAATATATACTCTATTCTATATCATTTTGTTCATCCTAGCGCGATCTATCTGGATCCGAGTCTGTTTTACAGGTTTATTGTTATTGGTGAGATTTCCATTGTTCAAAACAACAGATGTATACTTTGTTGCTTGACGGCCTTTTCAACTGTGGAAATGGTTTGAAATGAAAAACATTACTTATTTAAGTCTACTACAGCCTTCTGTCACTTTTTTGTGCCTCACAGTAATTGATGGGTATAACCACTTCTTAATTCCTGTGATGTCCACCATTTCTTTTTTTCTGCAAGCCTAATTGTCTTTTTTTTCTCAAGTACCTATTGTGAATCCATGGCCCAGCCTACTTGGCCTCTAACTAGCTAATATATACTGGTTAAACTGGTTAACTCAGAATTAGGCATGAAAACTGATGAGTCAAAGGCAAAACAAATGTACAACTGGCTTTGTATTGATAGGGCCCACATAAACATTTTACGTTCATAGTCCATGTATCAGAAACTATAAGACGAATCTTACATCTAATGGTGTTAGGGAGCACTACACCACTGGGTATCATGCTATACCATGTGGTATTAATGTTTAGATTAGTATATTTTATTATTTTGATTACCATTTGATTATAGAAAATGGTGTGTGTGTGATATCGTTTCAGTTTTTACACTGCTTGAAATTTAATAATTGACAAACGCATTTCTTAAACTCCCAAGTATGAAGTAGATGGGATGAATGGTCTTTGAAAAATGGGTAAGTGAGAGGGTGTGTGGTGTTTATAAGGAAAGTTTATTGAGTTGGCCTGAGAACAGCAAGAGTACCAGCGGACAGCGGCGGTGACTCCGGTGAACCGGTAGGAGGAGACTGTACTCTGTCTTCCGCGTTTCCCCCACCTCTCACACTGTCCTCTTTGCATAGCACGCCTGTACATTTGTGCACGTTTCTTCGCCCTCACCTATTTATTTTATTTTCCAGTTCAAAGATAAATCAATGTAAAACAGTTTAGCAACATCTTAAGGCTGCCCTCCCACCCTGTTCCGTGCCCGGCAGCAGCCCACCGCCTCATCCATGTATTGGAGTCCCGGGCCCCAACATACCGGCTCCGGCTGTATCCATGTCGGCGAAGAATACAGCGGCTGGCGGCGGTGACAGAGCGGGAAGCGAACCAGCAGGTAAACACCAACAAAACACCAACCAAATCAATTAACTTTGAATTTTCACATATTTAACCGCGAGAGTTGGTTAACATGAGATATTTTCGAAGACAATGAGAGGGGAAGCGGTGTTTGTCCGGTTCTCAATAACTTTGCGCTATTCCGAAACTAGGTCAGTAGATCAGTGGAGCAAGCTCGCCCTCTAACGCTACGCCATTTATGTAACACTGCTTGATGTCGTTTGTATACCACCGATTTTTATACACGATCGACGTCCGTCATGAACGTTTCTTGTTAATTAAAATATCAGTATTTATATTTTAATTGTTTTTTTTTTAATGCCTGTTAATCCATTCGATTAAATCACTTGAACGCTAGCTTAGCGGCTGCACTAAGGCCTGTTTATCGGGGCGACAGTGTCTCTGAAATATGTGTTAATTTGAAGTTGTGTTTCAGCTCAGGACAACTTGTTACCCGGGTTATTATTTACAGTTTGTGTTGAAACGGAAGTGCTGGTAAACCGGTGTTATTGTCCGCCGTTGTTTGGGCCCTGGTATGCTGGCTCCTACATCGGTTAAATCTCCAATTTTAATGTTACTCGTGTTACATTAGCTGTAAGTTAGCCGGTGCAAATCAGCGATCTGATCATTTTCAACATGAAATCGATGCATTAAAAAGGCTCCTTATTAATAAAAAGAAAGACAGCAGCGAATATAATCCCCTCTGTGATTTCGAAGCGTTGTGGCTTTCCAAGCTGTTCCTCCGAGCAAGGACAAGTGGTCACGTAGAATTGAAATGTGAAAGCGAGATATAATAGTGATCATAGTTCTCCGAATATTGATCCATTTGACACTTACGGGAATTTTTACCTTCCATAACATACCTCTTTATTAACTTGTTTATTACCCTTTGTCCATGAGGCAGTTAACTAGCGGGTATTTAATCAAATGTTTTATCATTTAATAATTGAGACATGAAATTTGACAAAGCCAATTCAAAATCTTATTGTCCCCAAATATATACATCTACCTATTTTCATAATCCTCGTTCAGTCAGCCCTGATCATTTTTCTTTATTTATTTCCCTTTCCTCCTCTTTGACAGAAATATTCTCTTCATTGCAGACTGTTTTATCAATAGTAGTCATATTTCATTTTCTAGCCGGGCAAGCAGTAACCGGGTAAAATAGAAAGCCCCTAAGGAAAAGCGATGGCAACAGAAAGAGTTGAAAGATCAGTGGCAGGCATTCAAAAGTCTTCCAAAACACAATCCTTTCATTCAGTAGGGAATAGGGCTGTCCCGATACCACTTTTTCACTTCCGATACCGATACAGAGGGTTGAGTATTGGCCGATACCTGATACCGATACTACATTTTGTTATGAGCAAAATATTGTGTCAAACCTCACCTCAAAACCTTAAGGTGTAACTGATAAAGTCCACAACAGAAGGTGTGAGAAAAATTGAGTCATTAATTATTAACCAATGAGTT
>JAVQJG010044957.1:0-15446 GCA_036024015.1 Craterocephalus amniculus
CGATGTTTGAATCTAACGTTGTATCGCGGAGTTTAGAATAAACTCAGCACTGCCGCTTAGCGGAGGTTAGCCGTAGCAACAGAAACGACGCATGGAAGCATGAAGGCAGCGACGCATGGAGACGTTTGGAACGGACGCCCCATATTACCTCCGTCAGGGAGCATAAATGGGCCTATACGCTGGGTCTATACTCGCATGGCGTCTGCGTCAGGTCGACCTGTGAAGCTACGCAGAGGCAGTGTGTGTTTATACTCTAGCGCGGGGCAAAAGCAACGTGTTATTAAAAGATCTGCAGGTAGCAGCGGGCTGGGACCAGCTGCTAAACTCCACAATGCAGAGTTTTTACAATGATTCAACACACGAGTTTACTATCTACTAATCAGTTTTTATGGGGTGCTACATTTTTCAGCCGTCACTGACTTTCTTTCACTGAATTTGACGTGAGTGAAACAGGAAGCTGCAGCAGTTAAAATAAGTTTGACTCTCATCTTGCTTTTCTTGTTGGTTTGGCTCACCATGAAAACTCTTGGGACTGGTGGAGAAAACAGATCACACCTTGGTGAGTAAATTCCACAATATTCTAACAACGGATTCACTTTTTACTGTCAAATTCTGAGATTCTGTCCACATCTTCCACATCTGGGAAATCGCTCAGCTGTGATGACATGTACCTCCACAACAGGTTTGAAATCGACCTATAATCTCATTCACACAAGCACAAACTGTCCTTTGGGTGTTTTATAAGACGAAAAGAATGTATCTGAAGCTATGCAGACATGACTGGTTGTAAAAGTTACACAGCCTGAAGCCCTGCAACCAATTTCATTGGAAATTTATAACAAATGAAGAGAAATACAAAAAAAAAAACGTGCAGACAAGCAAGTCATGTTCAGAGTCTGAAAGGTCGGGATAAGTGAGGTAAGGGTGAGGTCTGTGGGTCATACTTCTCTGGCTTGAGATCTCTGTAAACTATGCCCAGGTTGTGCAGATGGTCAAGGGCCAGGGCCAGCTCTGCAAGGTAGAATTTCACATCTTCCTCTGTAAACATAACCTAGTAAGAACTGGACAAATTTACTCTCTGAACTCTGAAGAGAAATTCAACATCAAAGAGACAAAAAACAAACAAAAAAACACAACTTCAGTATTAAACTTGGCTTGTCACAAACAGAGAAAACAGATATTATTAATGTCACAATAACAACATTTCAAACAAGCAAAACGATTGAGCCAGCTGTTGATCTGACACCGCCGGCAGCTTCCACTCTGCTTGTGAGACAAGCTTTCAAGACAAGGTCTGTCTTGGGCACAATCACGCATTGTTTAAGCTCCCTGAAAGCGTTTGAAAAGAACTGATCTGAGCCTCTAAAATGCCAAGCTTGTGATGTAAAAGCAAATACAAAGATTCCAAGAAAATAACTTGTTTCCGTAAGGAATTCAACTCATAATCGGAACAAAAGGAGAGAGAAACAGGAGGTACAAATGACTTGGCAGTGCCTGGGCTCCTGCAAAATGAATAAAACATTCTTCCATACTAAATTTGCACCTGTTCAATTTGTAGCTGTCATCTTAACAATTCCTGCGGGTTCAGAAATGAGCTTTGCAGCATCTGCTATGCTGATCATCACAAACACGACTGAGACACTTGGAGTCAAACGAAAAGAAAACAAATTTCTGACTAAAAGGAGGCATGCCGTACTTTTCTGTTTGTAGAAATGACTGAATAGTTCAAACATGGGGAGATGAAGGTGCATAGTAAGCCATGAAGCAAAAACATGTCAGCTTACCTCTTTGGATAAGCGAGTGAATACATCCCCTCCCCTGAGAAAGTCCAGTATTAAATACAGTTTCCCTTCTGTCTGAAAGGCTGTGGAGGTAAAGAAACATCTGTTGCCCACAAGTTAACTGCCAATAACAGTGTAATAATATACTAAATATTCTCATAATGTTCAAGATATCCTCTATGATAACATACACTCAACTTTCATCTCTTACCGTAGTGCAATTTCACTATGAAGGGATGATTGACTTCCACTAAAATGTCTCTTTCCATCTTAGTGCGAACTCTGTCCCTGACTGAGGAAGAAAAACAGGAAAAGGTAGAGACACAGAAGCTTTTTGGACACTTTGGACAGAAGTAAATACAAAAAACAAAAACAATGTTACCTTTCAAAGATGCCTTTTTTAGTACTTTCATTGCATATAATTGACCAGCATCTGGACCCACTATCTTCCTGACAAGAAAGACCTGAGTGGACGAGATGGAGAATTTAGACGGAAACAAACGCCTGTGCAGATGGAGTTGTTTTTTTGTTTTTTTTAAAGTGGTATGCAGAGTTTCCTCACCTTGCCAAAAGAGCCCTGACCGAGGACTTTAAGCAGTTCAAACTGCGATGGATCGGCTTTCTCACAGCCCTCTTTCACATGGTGGGTGATGGGAATCTCCTTGTACGTCCCTTCATCCTACAGAAAGAGCATCAGCGTCAGACGGACACGCGAGGTGGCAGGTATGCTATGTGTAAAGATACGCACACACATGCAGAAAAAAAAAAAAACAACAACAACCAAAAAACAAAACAAGATTGGTACTTACGCAGTGTGAGAAAGACTCTCCCTCCTCCATGGGCTCATCTATGATCTGATGTCCATTCACCTGCAGCCAGATTGACAAATCTGATCAGAATTATCCACAATAAACAGTTTCAGAAAGCTTAATCATCCTTGTTTTTCGCTGAGCAGGGCTATGGCTGCAGCTGCTGCACGCCCACATGTATGACTGAAGATTTAACAGATGAAACCGATGAGTCCTGTGCAACTACACTGCGCTCTCACTTCTCCAAATGAAGCGATATTTGTTGTTAAACAGTATGGAGTCCATACTTTAATCCTGTCCAGCTGTCCGGCTCTCATCCTGTCCCCATAAAGCCCCTCAATATTAGCATTCTAGCTTAATCTGCAGCCTGTGCAGAAACAACATGTCTGACTAGATACAGTCAGCATTCAGTCTCCGAAGAACAAGAAAAACAAAGAGTTTGGGTTCTTGTAAAACTCTTGCCTTTAGTATTTATACAATGTTTTTATCCACCAAATGACCGGTGTTACTGTGGTCTACTCAGTCACATTTGAGTCTGATTTATGACCGTTTTATAAATCGAATCAATCACTGCGATTATATCGTTAAGGGGGAAAAAAAATAAAATAAAAAATAACAATGAAGCACTAAACATTTCAGCTCTGAGCTGAAGCTCAGCCTGCATTATGTATTCTGTCCAGTGTGTTTGTGTGTTGAATTCCATCAAGGCTCTGAAGAGGGAGGATGAGTCATAAGGCTACGCAAGCCCACTCAGTGGGTGGAGCCACCGACATACACTAGTGTGCATCCACAGAACAGAGGCCAACAAACCACTTTCCTCTATCCTACGGCTCCGCAGAAACATCAACAACATAAACACCCAAATCAGCCGAGGTAAACACTTCACAATCCGATAAGATGCTGAATACACTTTAAAAAAAGGAAAACCTTTGAGCATCTCTGAAACGAACATCCAGGCCAGCCAAAGCCAGGGCACAGTGTGTGTCATAATTCACACATACACTTCCACTCCCACCTTTGCTGTGGCTCATTGCAGATTGTAACAGAGTGCAGCCTACACTTGCAGCACAACCTGGTAAGCCTTTTCCAGCCTTTGCAAAAAGTAAAAACACTATCATGTTCTGACAACAGATTTATTTAATCCTTTTAAATTCAGACACTGACATGCGACATAACGAGATAGTCGTCATGGGTAAGTAATCAGAGAACTGATTTTGACAAACTCATTCTCATAAATACTACTTAATAAGAACTATATAACATCTCTGTACTAACCAGCAGCTCATTTAGCAACATTTATAATGAGAAATCTCTACATTGTGAGAGGAAGAGGTCACAGAAAGGAATGGATGGGGTTAGCATAACTATCACTTGGATTTAAACCACACTCAGCACGCAGAGAGTTTGGACTGGAGCTGTGAAATACTGCAAAGAATCAAAGAGATGGAAAGGTTTAGGGTGACAGGTCAGCTGCACATGGAAATACTTCTCATCATGAGGCCAATGCAAAAGCAAATTTAACCTCCCCCTAGGTTTTAACATGACACTATAATGATAAGTCTTTTTCTCTGTGTCACTAGTCACTAATGAACTGCAGATGTAAACATCTACATCTAACATGTGCTTCATGATGTTATGGTAATGGTGCAATGATACTTCAATGTAATCTTATTTATAGTTTCCAACTTCGATTAAGTTAATCTGTTTATGTAGGATATTAAGGTTATATTAAACTAAAGCTTATTACCTTGTTTATCAACCGAAGTTACATTTATTAACAACATCTCTAATTCTAAGTGCAGCAGAGTTGTGAAGTCGCCTCCCCTAATTTCAAATCGGCAAGTTTTAAACTTTGAGAAAAACGTGTTTTTTCTGGTTTTTATATAATCTGGGGAGTAAATGCTGCATCAAAACTTAAATTCCAAGTTTCAAACCTCCAAGCTGTCAGCTAGCATGCTAACACATGCTAGTGCTACACGCGCTAAGCTAGCTATGAAGCAAACTCCTCTTGAGAAGTGTAAATAACATTTAAAGCTGGACGGAGCTCTAGTGTCAGTGGATAAAAAGCCCGCCCCGTGTGTATTATAGAAAGCAGTGATAAAAGTCCGGAAAGATTATAGTAAAACTAATAAACCCTGCCAATGCAACTAAAGTAAACATCTAACCAGCTGTTAGCACGAGCTAGCATGTTAGCATGCATCACGCTGTGTGTTGCAGGTCGTGACGCGAATATTTGCTATACCCCGCCTCGCGGGGCAAGCTAACTTTAACTAGACAGCACAGGGCAAAAACAATGATAAGAAAATGAACATGCAAATTTCCACTCGCCTCACTGCTAACGCTGTTTACTTCCATCTTGTGCCCGGATTCCTCTCCAAGTCTAAGGCATCGTAGTCCACCTATACCCCCTCTCCACGTTGCATGTCTTCCCCTCCGTGGAAGTCCGGTTGTTCTGCTGTGATGTTCCGATGCGGGCGGCGTTGCTGCGGACCGCTATCAGGATGGGATCCGGGGATCGGTGCGGGGGATTGTTGTTGTTGTTGTTGTTGTTGACTCGATCATACGCTTGCCGAAAGCACCGCTACCCTGCCATAGATGCGAATATGGCGGCTACTGTGGTACCTGACCGTCAGTGAATGAGAGTTTATTGACGTATTTATGACGCAATTCAGTTAAGGATTTCCCCGGTCCAAACCAAAGCTGCAGATCTGGAGATAGCGAGGAGACGGAGGGGGACGTGGTGGCGCGGGGGACGTGACACCGTGGCATGCAAGCATCCGTGGATGGACTTTTGTCGCGACTGTCACACAATAGTTTCATTAAATGTTGACGCAATTCAACCCTAAAGAGCACTGCACACTTGTCTGCATCTCTGCATGGTAAGCCTGCCCATCCCTAATTCAAGTGGAAATAAGAGGCTTAAAGCTCATCCACTTTCTCTTTACATCTCCCACCCTAACCCTCTGTCTTTGCAGCTCTGGACACAATACTCCGAAGTGAATGTTAAGGCTTAAGAGGAAATGTCAGACTGGATCAGATGGTGGCACCGTAGTCCCTTTTTTTGTGGTTGGACTATACATGAATAAAAAAAACAGACAAAGTTAAGTTAGAGGTCATTTATTGTTTCTCTCTGGACTGGGCCAGAGCAAGGCGAATGATATGCAGTAAAAAAAGGCATCCGTCAATCCCAACAGTCATAGTGAAGCATCAATCCACAGGCACTGTGCATGGAGTAGGAATTTACCAGAGTGATTGTGTAACTGTGTGTAAAGTCAGCCTCTGAGTGGAGTGTGGGAACATCTGTAGGAGTGTATGTGTTGTAGACAGTCACTTTTGTTCTGTAGCTGCTTCCTGCAGCTGCTCCTCTGATGCAGAGGGCTCGGCATCCTCCGTCCCTGGATCACCTTTGTTCACGGTGACCAGCAGGAATTCTTCCTTCGCTTGCGTCTGTGGAGGATCTATGCAGCCCACGCCATCCGTCAGCGGGTCGCTGTAGTTGGGCGACGCGAGCGCCTGGCCTCCTCTCTCCATGTTCGTGTCCCAGTCCTGGTCTGACGGCTGAGGTAGACTGGCCAAGAGTTCCTAAATGCACAGCGAAGATATTCACCGTTAAAGTTTACGGCGCGGTGCTCGAACTAATCTGGCTGCTTTGCAAACATGACTCCAAACGCACCTGCTGTCTCTCTCGGTCGTTATCCCTCACAGCGCTGAGCAGGCTCTTTGTAAAGTTTGCGAGATCCTGGTATTTTTGTTTTTGGTTCTCTAGCTCGTTCTCTAAGAACTGCACTTCCTCGTGCTGAAACAGAGGAATCGGATTTGCCAGGAAGTTCAAATCAGAGCTAAAGGGCAAAACAATGCTTATAAAACCATGACTGTTGTTTTTACCTTGAATTCCAGCAGGCTCTGCATCTGCTTGAGGTCTGAAGCCACTAATTCACCATCATCATCATCTTCATCATCATCAACCTCTTCATCCTCATCAATGACTTCAATCTTCTGTCAAAGAAAAAGATAAAAGATGAGTTTGTGAATAACATTTTAAATACATGATTCCAAGCTTAATGCATAAAAAATTGATGATGGATGGGTGAGCTGTTTTGGGGACACTCATTCAAAGAATTATTCCCAGTTTGTCCAACAAACTGCTGAATTGAATGCATGTTAGGGAGGAGAAGCTGTAAGCCCGTCTGCAGCTCTCCATGACTGTGTTAACATGCAGCCAGTAACGCTTTCATAACCGGAATATGAGCAATAATCCGGTTGCTCACGGCCATGTAAACACTGACAGAAACCCGACTATGACCCTATTCCGGTTTTTAAAAACCCAAATAATCCCCCTGTGTTCCTCCTTTTCCAACCCGGATATCTGGTTATGTGACCGCGTGTGGGAATATTTCCACTGAAAGGAACGTTGCATCGTGTTCTGCATGTTCTATCCGTGAAGACTGTGGTCTTTTAAATGGTAAACAAACATTTATGATGACAACCACACCCCCGGAAACTTTCTGGGAAGCCTCATCTCCCCTGCTGACACTTAGAAAATGTTTCGCCATTCATTGCAAGCAGTTCCCAGCGGTCCGGACGAGTCACCTTTATCCAAAGTGTCCGGGGGGCTCCGGTAGAAACGGGAAACGTGGATGAGACATTTCCTATTTTCGACTGCAGTCCATGCCGGTTTATTTCCTATCCTTTGCTTCTGATGTTAAAATGGATGCAGGAAGATGCGGAAAGTGGCACATATTTACGTCATGACGTTCTCTGTGCAACGCGGTTTAGGTCGGGATATTCCCATTGATTCAACCTGTCATGTAGACAGAAGTAACTGTCTGCTCAGAATTCTGATGGCATGTAAATGCAGTCCATGTCAGATGCATGTCAGGGAAAACAGCAGCAGAGTAGACTGATATGAAAAAAAATAATATTTTGCTTGGGAAAGAATAAAGAAATACATAAAAAGTGGGACTACGACTCACCTCTAATCTGCTAAAAACTTTTTTCTTCAGGCCTATTTTTTATAGATTCATAAAACAAACAAAAAATAACTTAATCTCCACTTTTTAGTAGAATATAGTAGGTATAAATGGCTTATTCTCTGAATAAATCAGAACAGTTGTTTAAGTGAAGGGATTGTGTACCAATAGAAACAGTTTTTCCTATTAGATAAAATGTCGGCATAGACCTTTGGTTGTATTCAACGCTGCGCCTTTAAAGGTACGGATTAAACTTCAGCAACTATGGAAGCAGATGTATATGCAGGATGAGGAGGTCTGAGACCGGTTGAACTAGGTTTTCCCCAGGATCAGGGCCCAGAAGGGTTACACAATAGTTAAATGGAGTGAGTAAAACATCAAGGAAATGCTTTTCCAAAAAGGATGTGAAGATGTGACATGGAAAAGAAAATGGAAATTACTTTTTTAAATGTATGAAAAAGGTATTAAAATCTATGAATTGGGCCATTTATTACTTCTAGAAATGGGATCTGAAAATTGTTACATCACAGGATTGGATAATGAATTAATACAATATGCAATTCTTCTTATATAATTCCATTTCACGCATGCATTTCCAAAACACTTTGTAAATGTGATTCATTTTATATGAATTAATTGTTGACTATGAAATTATATATAGTAATCCATATTTTTATTTCACAACTAATTAATAATCATGAAAATGCTGTATTGTTTTTTCAGTGACTCTACTAGTTGACCTGGGTTAAAAAGTCTGAAAAGGGATTATAAGGAATTAGAATATGACTGAAAGATGATGATGAGATATCGTATAGCTGCTTCAGGTTTCTATATAATCCATGTCTCTCTGTGCTCCTCTCTAAGTGCCTTTACTCAAACAAGACAGTAACACCAGATAGATGAAATACCACATTATTGGCCAGTGGAGCAGCAGTGGACACATCTGTCCCATCATCTCCGTCTCTCTGTTGTGAATCGACGGTCCCATCTAGAGTAAAGAACACGGGG
Source organism: Craterocephalus amniculus (assembly GCA_036024015.1). Lineage (NCBI taxonomy): Eukaryota > Metazoa > Chordata > Actinopteri > Atheriniformes > Atherinidae > Craterocephalus > Craterocephalus amniculus. Next base: position 8,569 of record JAVQJG010044957.1, read on the forward strand.
TGAATGCTGAGATGTACATGACGTGGAGCAGTAGTAGTTCAGGCGTGCACAGCGGCCTCACCCTCAGACAGGCACACAGATCCCGTGTCGTTCATTTCATCCCCGAGTTCAGGCGTCCTGAGCCGCTCCCCGTCTGGGCTGAGCCCCATCGGAGACTCGTTTCCCGGCGATGCGTTTGTGAATACAGCAGGTCCACCTTTAGGAGGAGGGATCTCAATTCCCATCAGACGGTACTTCCTGCGTCTGTTGCTGATCCATGTCTGCAAATCAGAAAAACTAGAATATAAGTGTTAATTGTACTGTATGTGGAAAAAAACCTTAGTTAGTAGGAAAATTGTTCCATGATCCCAACCAGCCAGGTTAAGCGAAAGAGGTGCATTTACAGGTTAGTTCGCCTAACTTCCTGTACTCCCACTGTAGGCAAACATTTGTCTTCCTTGCGATAAATATCCTTGTGGGTGAGATGGCGGAAGGTCATGTGTGTTCCAGGACTGAGGGCCTAAATTTAGTCCGTCAGCATTCCTGCAGTGGCCCCGATATAACTGCATGACTTTTAAAAAAGTTTGCATAAACAAATTAGAAAAAGGTTTTGACCCAGAGAAGTTCCTCTTTGCTAAGTCAGAGACGATCCTCAGAATGCAAGCCCTCCTTGTCTTTCAGAGTGGTTCCAGGCTGATTTTAAAAGACCTGAACAAAAAAAGAGAAGCGCACAAAATTCATCGCTTGAATCTATTTTAAACTGCACAAGTGTTCCTGTAGCAGGAATGTCATGCTTACTTGGTTTCATAATAAACAGGATGATAAATCAGTCCTATAGGTCCCCCTATCGCCGCTTTCCATGAGAGATTATGTGTGTGTGGAATAAAAACAAAGTTGCACGACATTCTCATGTTGCTTTGTCTTCGTTCCCTCTGACTTCCAGGAATGGGATTATGGCAGAGGAAGTTATTCCCTCTAAACAAATGGATAGAGTCATCAGTAGCTACGTTTACATGGAGCACTTCTGATCCGAGTGAACATCCAATCAGAACAAAAATAAATCATGTTAACATGTCAGCTGATCTGATCAGCTTTCATCCGGAAAGGGCCGGTTTAAACCTTTTCACAATTACACAATCAGACAAAAATAACCACCGATGGTTTCTGTGGTGTTCATCGTTTCCTGATGTGCTCAAACCATGTGGGGTTACGTGACACAATGAGTTTCCGGGAGAAAAAAGGCAATTGTAAAACAAAATGGTGCCGTTGCGAATACATCTCATTAGAAACTGAAAGAGTTGAGAATTATTCAGGATTTCTACGGCTAAAAAGTGCAAAGTAAACAAAGATAACTATTCCTTCTTAACTAGTTCACACTGCGCATGTAAATACAACTGATCGCATCCCTTTATCCAACGTCCGAGTCAACCTGCCAGCCGCCATCTCTGATCAGCCTGATTTCAACCAGACAGACTAAATATTCGTCCATGTACACATAGCTAATGTGGGATTTATTTACTTCTTTTTTGTCACCATGGAAGCTGTAAAGCAGGGATCTTTAATCCGGTTGCAATCCAGCAGGTTTTCCATGTATCCCTGCTCCAACGCACCTGCATCAAATTAATTTCTGCGTCACAGTGCAGAGTTTGATTGGCTGTTACATCCATTTAATCTGAATCAGGTTGCTTTGCTGCTGGATGCTGTAAAGCATGCCATAAACATGGAGAAGCAGCATTTAGCTGTTATGTAGCCAATGAGCTGTGGTAGAGATCCTGTAACTTTTGAACATCTGGTTTCTCTGAGAGTAAATAGTCAGTTTTTATTGTTTACAGAGCACAGCTGACTATTGGCTACTTTTCTTTGTTCCCATAAAATAGAAATATATTAACCTTAAAGACTTATAAGGACTGTTCATGTGGTTTTACACATGTGGGTGGAAATTCTTCTCGTGTTTCTGCACCAGCCCTCTCTCTGCAGAGTCCGTTACCTTGACTATTTCAGTGTCTACGTTGAGCTGGTTGGCTGCAGCGGTGATCTTCTCCCTGCACACCGAGCCCAGGCTGGTCATGCCTCGGTCCCAGTAGCGCTTCAGCTGGATCAGATCCCCGTCGCTGAACTGAGTCCGATCCTGCAGCTGAACGCAGGAACTCACATTGGGTGATGACAGATATTACCTCTGGCTGTATAAGCTGTGTAATATATGCTTACTGTTCTTTTCCTGGAGTTGCTGATGACCCACGGGGCTGCAGATACTGCAAGCGAAGTCTAAACAGAGAAAGACAACATGAATCTCTGGAATCCCTCTGAAATCTTTGAATCTTGGATTTACTACGAACACTCAGGAGGACTCTTACAAACACCTGAGTACTGACACATTTGTGACGTTTTCTGCTTTTGCAGTGTTTTTCATTCATTCTAGAAGAAGTAGGGACTGATGGCTGGTCTTCCTGACAGCATCGGTTCATCACTCCATGAATGTCTCAGTCACCTTTAACTCACCGATCCACCTGCAGAATGTAGCATCTAATACAGCGGCATCTTTTTAATAAAGTGTCTGTTCAGAAATCCAGGTTTTGTTGACCTATCGGCCTCCGTGGGTGAGGCATATGTTAAAATGATGCCACAGCAGGTGAAATCTGCTTTAACAAACCGTAGAAAGTCCAGTGGCTCTACTTTCCTCTTAACCTGCGACACCACTAGGATCTGCATCCTGATAGGCTCACAGGAGCAGACTGCAGGCTGCTGCCCAACTTCAGGAGGAATTAACGGCCAGTTTGAGCATAAAGTCATTGTTATCCTATGTGAAGCTCGTCATGTGCTTATTTATAACAGATTTAACTCTGGATTCTGTGCACATCTTTATTATTATCTTTTGTTTTCATTCATCTTTTTGTCTTCATGCCTCACTGATGGCTGTGTGCGTTTGCACACGACCGCGAGTCTCATGACTTTTATGCAAAGTAGAGCACACTTAGAAACAAAAGAAATTTGTGATCTTATTGTTATTTTATTAGTGAATGTTTAATAGGACCTAAAGATTGGTTTGTGTCTTGCACGCCTTCCTTCAAAATTCCCTGGTAGACATTTCTTTCTCAGCCCTTTATTACAGGCTTATCACTCTCATTTGGTTCAAAATGTTCAGTATTATTATTGTATTGTTGTTTTGTTTTGCTTTTTATAAACAAAAATCCCTTTAAGGCAGCAGAAGTAATGGTGTGTTGCCTTAAAGTAAGCAAAGTACTCTCATTCTCTCACAAATAAAAATTTAAAAATGTCAAAAAAGAAAAAGAAATTTGCGGTCTACGAATCTGATGGGCGGTTTTTGTAAAAAACGTAGTTATATAGATTTGTAAGAAGAGGCCCATTGCTAGCGATACCAGAACCGGTTCCACCTGAGAACCGGTCCCACCTGAGAACCGGTCCTACCTGAGAACCGGTCCCACCTGAGAACCGGTCCCACCTGAGAATCGGTCCCACCTGAGAACCGGGCTCCCCTGGGAGTGAGGTCTGCGCGGTGAGCGGGTAGCTGCCCTGAAGCGCCGCGTTGCCGTGGAGCAGCGGCGGTCTGGAGCCGGCCACCGGAGGCGTGCGGCTTCCCCTCGGCCCGGCCGGGCTGCCCGACGCCTGCTCCATGTGGATGTGTGTCTGGGCGGCCATATTGGCCAACTCCTCTTCCCTTCGCCACTCGTCTTCTTCGTCTCCAGTTTCCATGGCGATTGAGAAGCTGTGAACGGTGTCCGGAGGCGCCGATCCGCGGGTCTCCTGGCTTCTCCGAGCGGGAGCTTGTCTGGACCGGAGCCGCTCCTCCTCGGCCTTTTCCGTCAGGGTGAAGACTTGCTGAATGCGCGGCGTTGGCTCGGGGGGGGGGCTGCAGTTCTGCACGGGGAGGGGGGGCCGAGGCGGCTGAGGTTGTGGGTTGGAGTGAGGTCTGGGCTGAAGCTGTGAGGAAGACGGCCAAGGGCGAGTCTGCGCTGTACCGTACTGTCTGGTCCAGCTGTGAGGTACCACCCCCGCCCCCGCACTCACCCCCCCCTCCCCGGCGGGTAAAGTGCCCTTCCTGACTGCAGTGTAGACTAAAGGTCCTGAGGCGGATGTGAGGGATGGGAGATTCGGAGAGACGGACACTAGTTTGTGGACGGATGAGGAGGTGGAGGCGTTCCTGCTCTGCAGCTCCTGGCTGATCCGGGATGAAAGCTCCGAGTCGGACTGAGACGGGGGGGCCGCGGGTCTCGGTCTGCTGCGAGGGACGGAGTTCAGAGAGTAGATCCCGGTCAGAATCACGTCATTATTATTGTTGTTGCTTCCGCTGCTCACAGGAGAGGAAGACGAAGGGGAGGAAGATGCTGACGAGAAAGACGGAAAGGATGGAGGAAGAAGGTGCACGCGGTTCTGGATGCTTCGCGCCGCAGCCACGTCGGCAGGAAGCAGCGCCCCCGCCGCCAGGCTGTGATTGGACAGCGCGCCCGCGGCTAACGTGTGGTTGGAGAGCAGCCCTCCGACTAGTCCGTGACTAGACAAGGAATGAGGCGCGCTTCCGTTCTGGTCGGCTTTGGAGGCGAGCTTCCGCCGTTTGTTGCCGACCCATGTCTGCGGGGAAAAAACAAGAGGAACATCGCTTAAAAAGCATTCAGCAAAATCTGAAGAGCTACTAATCAGCCGAGCGGGGATCATAATTCACGGCTGCACGGCCCAGGCTCCCGCTCTGCTTCCCAAACACGAGCACGCTCCCCGGGCCTACCCGCACAACGCTGAAGTCCAGTTTGGCCTCCTGAGCACACTGCAGTATCAGCTGGAAGCAAGCCTTGCTCTGATTGGTCATCCCATTATCATAGTAACGTTCCAGGATCCTCTGCTGCTCAGCTGTAAACACCGACCGCAGGTTCATCTGAGACGTGCAGAAAAGTGAAGATCGCCGTTTCATTTCATAGCAGAATGAAGGTCATGTGACGTTTTTCTGGCTGCTACTGCCACACGTTGGGGTTTATATACTCACAGTCTGCAGGCCTCGTCTCTGTGGCCACGCATCCATTCTGCTACTGGAGGGGAACGGGGCGGCCATGCAGATCACAGCAGCACCTCCATGTTTCTACGACATGCTCATCGTGCCTCCAGGTGTCTGGCACGCTGCGCCGTCAAGTGACTGAAACAAATAAAGCAGACATTCTTTTTACAAATGTACAAAAACAGGCAGGTCCCTTTATGTCTCATCTATAAGACAGTGACTATGTTTTGCCTATAGGTGACTATAAATCTGAGCAAACTGAAATATCCTGTGGAGTTCCCCAGGGCTCCATCCTGGGGCCCCTACTGTTCAACATCCACATTCTCCCACTCGCTCAAATGATAAAAAACAACTAAATATGTTCCACAGTCCGATCCAATCACTGATCAGATGCATTGATCAGATCAGAGACTGGATGTGTCAGAGCTTTCTTCAGCTAGATGGAGACAACACTGAAATCAATAGCTTTTGGAGTCAAAGAAGAACGATTAAAAGTCTGCTCTCAGCTTCAGACGGCTAAGTTAGAAACCACCAACAGAGCCAGAAACCTTGGTGTTGTCATGGACTCAGACCTGAAATTCAGATGTGATGTCAGAATATAATCACTAAGACCAGGAAAGCGGATCATATAACACCAGTCCTCAGATCTTTTCACTGACTTCCTGCTTGTCAAAGAATCGAAGTCTAAATCCTGCTGTTAGTTTACAAAGCTCTGAATGGCTTAAGGCCATCATACATTCAGGAACTTCTGGTTCGTTATGAACCAATCAGATCCCTCAGGTCATCAGGGTCAGGTCTATTTGCTGGTCCCAGAGTCAGAACCAAACACGGGGAGCAGCTTTCAGTTTTTATGTTACTCACATGAGGAACAAACTCCCAGAAAGCTGCAGGTCTGCTGGATTTCAGCAGTTTTACATCGGGGTTACAAACGTTTCTATTTGCTGCCTTTTCTGAAAAGCAATTTGTTTTTCTCTGAGGGTTTCTTTCTTTTATTTTTCTTATTTTGTGATTTTCTTTTGTTTTGAATTCTTTTTCATGCTTTCTGCAATGTGCAGTAATGTTTCTAATGTTTTATGTGAAGCACCTTGAACTGTCCTGTACATGAAATGTGCTATACAAATAAACTTGCCTTGCCTTGAGTGCTGGACAATTAATCACCATTTGCAAGAATCAGTATTCATTGCGTCATTATGCAGCATAATGAAATTCTCTTCTCTTCTCTTGGCTTAAGGCACAGTAAGACAAACATAAAAGGCATAATGAAGGGAAATAAATATATATCTAAATAAAATATAAAATATTGTCTTATAATAAGTAAAATATGGAAAGCCACTTGTCATGTCAACAACACTGTTGATCAAGCTCATAAAAAGTAATCTGGTGAAAGTTTCACATGACATTAAATCCAAAACACAGCATGGCCATCCTAAAAGAGCTATAAGAAGATCCATCGCTGCTTAGCATGCATGCTTTCTGCTCCCCGCTGTAATGCTTCTAATGTTTTATGTAAAGCACCTTGAATTGTCCTGTACATGAAATGTTCTGTACAAATAAACCTGCTTGTCCTAGTTTCTGCCTGTGCTGGATCATGATAATGCAGGAACTTCCGCACTTGACACACTATTACTACACCTTGAATGCTCAGGCTGGATTGTCTTTTCCTGCAACTAGTAGCATATCTTTATATAAAACACCTTATTTTGTTTCAACATTTCCTATAATGCAGTTACAAAATTAAGGAAGTTCATTCGTTCACTGTCTAATTTAATGCTCACTTAAAAAAGTCAAGCCATTTGCTTTATATCACTAATGGGAAACTTGGTTTACGGAGAAATGAAATCAAATCAAACTTTATTTGTATAGCCCTTTTCATACATTATAATGCATCACAAAGTGC